>JAOTRH010131091.1:0-14271 GCA_034768845.1 Heliamphora exappendiculata | reverse complement strand
TAATGGGATCATTCAATCCACTAGCGGCAATTCTCAAGGAACATAAACTTACTGGACCAAACTTTATCACATAGAAACGGAACCTCGATATTGTTTTGACTTCTGATGACTATAGGTTTTTGTTGCATGACCCCTACCCTCCCACTCCTCATAATGGATCCACCGAATAGGAGACCCAAGCTTATGAGAAGTGGGAGAAGGGTGATTGGATGGCTAACTGTTACATCCTAGCATCTATGCCGAATGTTCTGCAAAGCCAGCATCAAACTATGGCATCTGCAGCTGAAATCATGTTGAACCTTACAGAAATGTTTGGTGATCAGGGTAGGGCAACAAGGTAGGTGACCATGAGGGCTCTCATGAACACAACCATTGCTGAGGGTACACCTGTAAGGGACCACGTTTTGAAAATGATAGATTTTCTGAACGAGCTGGAGGTCCTTGGAGCAGAAATTGGTAAATTAGATGTGTTATTTATTTCAGTTAGTTGCAGTGTAAAAAAGATCACTACGCCATATCTCTCTTTTTGCAGCGGTAATAAACTGCCGTTAATATATACCTAACCGCTGTTAATGCTTTTAGCGACGGTTGTTTGGCGAAATTGCGAACCGCCATTTATGAATGTGTCGGGAAACATAAAACGGCGGTTTGTTAACCGCCGTTGAGCATATATGGTGGTTTGCACGGCGGTTAATAACCGCCAATAATATAATCGACGACTAATCTTTATTAACGGCGGTTATTGTTAACTGTCGGTATTAATTTTATTTATTGACGATTTTATTACCGTCGCTAATGGACATTTACTTTTCGCCACAAATATTTATCTACATTAACGGCGGTTTAGTTTACCACCGCTAATGTACATTTAATTTCCATCACAAATATATATCCACATTAATGACATTTGTTTTACCACCGCTAATATTTGTCAATGAACTAAGAACTTTTAATAGTATTAACGATGAAAATACAAAACCGTCGCTAAAAGAGTACTTTTATTTGAATGTTTTGATATAATTTCTTACACCTGTAACCTAACTAGCAATTTAAATATAGTCCACAAAAACGCTTTATAGATATAACAAAACAACTTGTAACTTAATAAACCTACCAAGCACACTATTATAGCCCAATTTTTAAAAATCAAATCATAATGTTCCATAACTCAATATTATAATCATAGAAAACATACTTATAATTAAAGTCTCAAATCACAAAATTAAAAATTCATACACAATATCCTTCTAATTCATATCTCAAATCACAAAATAAATAGAAGTAGCAATTTAGTAGACAAGTCACAAAATAATTGTGCCAATCAATAAAATTTCAAATATCAAAATTCGAAGTCCAAAGTCATCATCTGGTAGCTCTTCATCAAATGCTAGTGTGAACTAGAAGCATTCGAAACATGTCGCGTATTGCCTGTTGGTCTAAAATCATCCTGTTAAAACATAAGAATTTTATTAATTATCACAGTAAATCATATATATCCAGAAGTATTACAATTATATTATTATTTAAATAAAAAATTACCACATATGAATGCATTACCGGTTCATTTGTATCTAAAGATTGAGGCATTGGATATCCTATGGATTCAACATGAACTTGTAGTCTTGAACATTTACGCTCTAAGCGGGTAAACCTATCACCAAGTTCAGCTAATAACTCTTGTCGCATCTCTAAACGCATCTTATCCATGTCAACACGCTGATCTTGAGACCGAGTATATCTACCAAACACTTGAGATGGACAAGGACCTAAGCCATAAGTACGTACACGACCATGTCCATCTGCTCCTAAAACCTCAATGAATACCTCATCTCTAAAGGTTGTAGATTGTGAGGATTTGGGCACTTCAAACAGTTGCTCATTAATACGATACTGCCATTTAAAAAATTAAACATTAGTTAAAATATAAACAAGTAAATAATTGAAAATTAATAATTTATTACACATACTATGGCTCCAGCTGATACTTGATCAATATACTCCCCATTTTTCTTTGTGTGCGTCTTTACATACACCTCTATCCGATCGGGCTTCTTACTAGTTTTGGTAGCAATCTGCATTATGAATAGCAAATAAATATCATAAACTTTAAATATATGTTGCACATTTTTAATAAATGTCTTGATAAAAATTAGTCATTTACCCCGTCCCTTACATGACAATGTGCTTTTCTCCCACTTGTATGACACATTATTTGTTTTTTGCAATTTGCACCATTAGTATTGCTGCGTGTCTATTATTAAATGAGCAAACATAAGAATATAAGTAAGCAAGAAAAAAAGGAAGACGATAAGGAAACTAATATTTTTAATACCTTTGCTAATTCACTATCCCAAAACTCAACAAGAACCCTCCACTGATTTGGATCCACCCTATCTGGGCAATGTAACATGCGTTCTTCATCAGTGTCATAGAGGTTATAATATTTTCTTTTAAGAGTATCTTTTCAATCCTTCCATTTTCTTCCAACCGACATCAAACAATTATGTCTATAAATGTTTGGTGCGTCGCTATTTGCCTATATATTGTCATTCATATTAACATCTACATAAATTAATGTAAGTAATAACAATTAGAACACAAAACATGTAAACTACTATAATTCATACATTAACCTCTTCCCATATACGATCCTTAAATGTATCTAGCGCGGGAGCCCTCCAATCGGTAAAAGTTATAGGTGCAAAATTCCCATTCCGAGCTATAATACATAACTGACTTTGTAGTTTAGCTGTCATGTCACAAATGGGTTGATTTTCTTCATTCAATTGAACATGTAGTTTCTCTCCTGTGCCCCATTCGGCAAACGGACAACCATGACCTCTTTTTGGTCTACTTATTGATTGGCCTGAGTTATCTACTTGAATAAATCCATGCAATAAGGGTAGTTCATAAGTCATAGCCATTGACAAATGTCAGTTGCATAAGAGCCTTCACAAAGCTAATAATGGCCTATTTTGTTGTAATTCAACAACACTCAAAGCAATCAATAATCCTTGTTAGCATGACATTATGACATGGCACTATAGCAACAATCACTTAAAGCAAAACAGGAGCAAGACATAACAGCATATTTTTATGGTGATCATATTATCATTTTAAAAAAATACGAACAAAGAGATTAAATAGAATCTGTAGACTGAAAACTACCAAATTTATATTTTAGTCTCCATTAATCCATCCACGTCAACTTGCACCAAACCCACAAACACTACCTAATCACTAATCAAAATTATCTTAATTAAAACTTTTAGCTATAAGTAATCGTTGATGTCACTCAAATGAACCATCCAGCATTGAATATCAGTCAAGACTTGAAAATGACAAAAAGATAAGCCTCAGAGAAAATCTTCTAATGCAACTATAAGTCTAAGTAAATCACAATAGTGAAGATCACAAATATCACCAATGCAATTTTTCAGAGAAGGGGCAGAGTTAGAAGTTTGTATTTAGAGAGCCAAATTGTTGAGCATAGAGAAATTCAAACAAATGATGTGAACCATATTTATATTTTTGAACTATAATTTGCAATGCATTAAAATATAATAGATTTTAATTTTTTTGTCTATATATTTTTTATGATACCTAAAATAACCTATTTGGCCATTTGACCCGTTATAGAGTTTAAATACTACTACATAGAAATAGAGAGGCCTCTGTTTCTTTAAATTTCTTCGAAAAAATAAGAGGATCTCAATCCCTCCAACTCCATGTCTCCATGAAATGAATGGCTAACAAAAAAATGTGAATGTGAATGCATCCCATAACAGAAAGATGTACAAAGAGTATTTATGGCATCAACACTCAACAGGTTAGGCAAGTTGTGTGAATGCTAGAATACATTTGTCATAAAAGCATTTTTAAAACTAATTTCACTGGCACCACATTATCATGGGAGTACCCCACCAGCACATGAAGTCATGTCTTGTTACGCTGGAATTATAATCAGACTAAAATTGCTCTGTCTGCATATGCATCTCCCTCCAAAAATAATTCAGTATATTTCGAAGAAGAGTTCATGTAACATAAAATACAAGACATTTGAGCTCTGCTTTTCTAGTACTACAATTTCTACTTTGGCGTGTTCAACATATAGTACAGCAGATACAAAAAATCTATTAAAGTTTTGAGAACATATAGTACATTTATACAAGACATTTGAGCTCTGCTTTTCTGTAGATTGTCGTTGTGAATGCCAAGAATGTTAAAAAAATACATAAAGAAAATTTAGCAATACAAATCAATATAAAAAATAGTGAGAAGAATCCAGGCCGTTGGAAATATGGGAAACCTCAAGCTGCTTGTGATTTCATCCTCCTAGCTTATTAGCATGCTTCCACTTGAGATTAGTTTCTCTTTCTTTATAACAGGAACGAAAACCTAATAATTCTTAGAATTTAATCCCATTAACAGATGAAGGTGTGATCATAGTGTATCTACTTCATGACCTGAAACCTAATAATTCTTTGGTTTCCGTTTGGTTCCTTCCACACGTAACTTAGCAGTTATGAGGAAAGGTTTCTCTACTTATGTCAGATTGTATCCAATATGAAAAATAGGACTGCAAAAATCTGTTAAAGTTTTGAGAATGAAATAAAATACCTTCAAATGATGCATTTGGTTCGCGATTACTTTGTTGGGAAGAGCTCAAGGTTTGAGTAGCATTATTGCAAGCGGGTGGTTATTGTTGTTGTTGCTGCTGTTGTGTATGACTGATATTTGGTAGTGGTTGTGGTTGAGGGTGTAGTTGAGGTTGTACCTGATTAGTGCCATGTGGTGGTGGCTGTTGTTGAGGCTGTAGTGGCTGTGGTCGAGGCTGTACTTGAAATGTAGCTAGTGGTTGTTGTGACAAAGACGTCATGGATCTAGCTGGCCAACGGGCTCGCTTCTGCTTTGTATTCATCTGTATTACAATTCATAAACTATTTCAACACATACAAATTGACTAAAAGAAATGCAATGGTGGCTGTGGTTGAGGCTGTACCTGACTAGTAGCAGGTGATGGCTATACCTGACTAGTAGTAGGTGGTAGTGGCTGTGGTTGAGGCTATACTTGACTAGTAGCAAGTGGTGGTTGCGACAAAGATGTCATGGATCCAACTGGCCAACGGGCTCTCTTCCGCATTGTATTCATCTGTATTACAATTCATAAACCATTTAAACACAAAAAAATTAATTCAAAGGAATGAAAAAATTAAGAGAACATAAACAAAAAAGTGAATAATAGATACACAATCATTTCTTACATTTGGTTAAGGTAGGATATAATAAAATATGCATGAAAGGACACCTAAACATCATCATCGTCATCGTCATCACTATCCTCATTGGTATCAACATTAACATAAACATCGTCATCACTTTTATCACTATAACTATCTTCATAATCCTCTTCTTCATCACCACTATCACACATGTCGACATCAAAGAAATTGAGAAGAGTAAAATAACTGTATATTTTCTGTGTATTGAAACTGTACAATATATGGCCTATTTATAGGCGAATAGGGATAAACAATAAAGAAAATCAAATCAGAATAAAATCAATCTAATCAATATAATATTCTGATCAATCTAATATTCCAATAAATATTATAAAATATTTTTAAATTTATTTTTACAAAATAATTTTTAAATAACAGTTTTAAAAAATGCAACTAAGTAGATTTCCAACTTTACTCTCTTGTGAAACTGCTGGATCTATATGCATGGATTGGTGGCCATCATTGGCAAAATAATTTTGTATCACTGCCTCCTAATCTGGAGAGAAAGACTGAATGCACTGATTAAAAGCAAGCACATTGCAAAGTCTATATGCTAGCTGCTGAAACTTCCAAGATGGCTATCATTGGAAAAATAATTTTAGATTCCTTGTGATAATGAGGATTGGAAAAATAAAATTTTCATATTAAAATACAAAAGAAATAAAAAATAAAAAATAACTATTTTTCAGTAGCTATAACAAACACCACAAATATTATATTTGCACCACTAACCATTCAAATCGACCAAAAAATAGAAGATTTAGTAATTTAGAACCTACATCTTACAATATTGGGTTCACATTATTGTTTTTTTTTTTCTTTCTTTGCTCTTTCTTTCTTTCTTTTTCCAATCCTTTCAATATTCCCATTTCCCACCCAACAAACATACTTCAAATATATAGCATTACCATAATCTTATAGATGTGGCCATGCATATGCCAAAATGAAGGGTATGCCACTAATGAAAACTCCTCCCATCAAAATAACTCCAAATTACAGAACACATTGTAAAGATAACGGAACTGAGAAGTTCATTCAAGACTCACAAGAAATTAAAACAAGAAGAAGACAACAAAATGAAACATAAGCTTCTCTAGTGTTAATTAATTTGTGGGGAAACTTTCACCCACGACGGTAAAAGCAAAACGTTGACACAAGCTGAGCCGGGTGAGAACAGAGAAAGACGGCCGTGGCGATGGATACGAGCCCTGCGAGCTGGGGTCCGTGCTTAGCCCGCTGGCTTGAGTCACCCGCGGATGTTGGCAATGATGTCTCCGTCGACGCCGTGGGGATGGTGGGTGATGTAGAAGTGTTTGTGAAGATAGCATAGTCGGGAGAGCTAGCGGGTATGTTTAGAAGCTCTGATCATCAAGATGAAAGGCATCAGGCACGGCACAAAGTTAGCAATATTGAAAAGGAACTCAGTTACTAGAAAAAAAACAAGGTCATAGCAAGATACTTGGACAGCTAAGATATCAAAAAAAATAAATAAATAAATAAAGTGATTTTATTTTTAAAAAGGAAATTAAAAATTATTAAGTGCTTTTTAAATATTGAGTGTGTGTCTTATATTCTGCAGATCTATAAATATTGGGTGTTGTATAGAGAATTGAATCAAAAAGGTAAAAATGTAAGAAGGAGTAAAAAAATACCGAAAATACCATAGTAACTCTTGAGCGAAAAAATAAGATTTGTTTCAAGCCTCATGTGTGTGTGTTGAATTTTAGGGTATTTTTAATCTCATAATTGTAAATTCTACAGTTATGATAGATTATATCTTTTACCCATAGACATAGACAAGTTACGTCGAACTACATAAATTTTTACATATTTTTTCTTTGATGTGTGCATTAATCTTTTTTAAAGTTTGTGGTAAATACATTAGTATTCTTGTGATTTTAAAAATTATATTTCACTCCTAAGGTTTTAAGTTGTATTACAATTTACTTATTCCATTAATTAACCTTAATAAAAAAATTAAATACGAATTTTGGCCATATTAAACCCTTCACCTATCATATTTTTTTTTCCCTTTTCTGTTCTTCTTATTAATTTTCTGGATTAGCATAAGGTATCAATGCAGCCTTTTATCGGGCCAACAATTTTTTTTTTTTACCTTTTAATGGTGCAGTGATAGTTGATGGTAGAATTAAAATGTAAGATAAAAAGGATAAAAAATTTGAAGGCTATAGGCCTATGATGGTGATTCATAATAATCTAGAAACAATCAAACATGGCCAAAGTTGCTTAAAGCAAAAAAGTTCGTTAAAGTCGGCTGTCAAAAAGAATTCAAAATTTGGCTTATTTTTGTATTTTTTTAAAAAATTTTAATATTTTAATTATTTTTTAAAAGCTTTCTTGAAGCATTTTGATAAGAGGAGTGAAAAATTATAATAATTTGATTAAATAATAAAAAAATTATAATAAATAAATAAAAATAAAACAAACAATTAAATAATTATCCAAAGGGCCCATTTTAAAATCGTTAGATATCACTGGACAGTTTATTTAGTGAACCTAGACGGGGTCTGATTTGGTTCTTCCGAGGGTGGATTTTCCAGACATGTGTCGCAGGAAAATTATTGGGTTTCATGGGTATAACGATGGTGTTTAGTAATTTATAAATTATAATTTATAATAAAAGTTGTAAGTATTTATTAAAATTTATAATTTGTAATTAAAATAAAAAAAATAATTATAATTTACAGTAAAAATTATAAATATTTAAAATAAATTATAACTTACCGTTAAAAGTGAAAAGTAATAATAAAAAACTAAAAGCAAAAACAAAAAATATTTCAAAACACCCCAATGATGTGGTGCCTTAACTTTTGGTTACAACATAATTTATAAATTTATAAATTATAATTAAAATTTAATTAAAAGTTAAAAATATTTTTAAAATCTTAAACTTTTAATTTGAACTAATAGAATTTGTATTTGTTAATTTAAAATTAAAAATTACAAATAAAATTTAAAAATAAATTTATTTAAATATTTTTAAATTTTGTTGAATTACAAATAAAAATTAAACTCAAACAAATATTATCTAGCCTAACCCAAGGAGAGGCTAGTGGGGGCATCGGCCCCTAGATTTTTCTTTAAAAATTTAATTATTATTTTTCTTATCAATATGTGTCCCTTATTTTATTATTTTAATGTATAAATTATTTATATAAAAAATTAAATTAATAAAATAGCATTAAAACAAATGCGTTTGGTTCGTACACTTAATAATATCCAATCACCTTAATTCTGTATACATATAATCTATATACTGAGGGCATATTTGATTGATTAAATTAAACATGCGATTGAATTATTTATCTCACATAATTGTATTTTTTTTATCTAAATATAATAAGTGGTAGAAAAATTATATATTAATTGGATAAATAATTCCATAAAAATAAAGTATACAATATTTAAGAAAAAATAATATTAATAAATCATTTACTATTAGTGTTATAAAACTATTATCATATAAAACTCGCATTATTAATCCAATAAATCAAAGAGGAGTAGTACTATGGACTGATTAGTAATTAGTTTAAAAGTTAATCTTTTTTACTTTTTTATATTTTTAGGTAAAAAATTAAATTGAGTTTAAAATACGTTATTTATAACTTAGCTTTTAAATTAAATTTTTTTGTTTTTTATTTAAAGTAGATAATTTTATCATTTTATATATATGATATTAACAATTATATAGTTGTTAGTTATAGTAAATAAGTTATAAATAAGTAGTATTATTGTATTTTAAAAATAGCAAGAAATTAAATAGAATATTTTGAAAATTTGTATTTTAATTTGACTTTTTAATTTTTAAATTTTTATATTTTTTTGCTAAATAAATAATTTTAACATTTTAATATTTTTAGCCCAAAAAACAAAAAAACCAAAATTGACAATGGGGCCTTAAATTATTCACCCCAATTTAATATTTTCTGACCACCCTCGTGACCGCTGGTCGCCGAATAACTGTCCGTCTTATTGAGACTCTCTCTAAAGTCAAAGAATCACTTCTCTAGGGTCCACTATGTAAATTGAAAACTATACCGTGCTATTAGTCTACGCGAGATCCATTTCGCCCTGTTTTAATAATTTAAATTATTTATTTTATTATTTTTAATATATAAATTATATATAAAAAAATTATGTTGATCGAATATAGTTAAAATAAAAATATTTTGTTCATACACTTAATTATATTTAATTTTGTACAAAAATAATTTATATATTAAAAACTTGTTTAATATTTTTAAATAAAATTGAATAGAATAGGAGAGGTAATAATATAGATCATATATATATATTTTAATATCGATGAATTATAAAATGAGTTATGAGCATGTTTGTTTGTAGATTTGGGACTTGAGGTTGAAGTATTTTAATTATAATCTCATATATATCATTGTTTAGTAACTATTTGGAGAGAATTAAGAAACTCTCCCAATTAACTTAATATTCCATAGGAAGCTATCTGAATTTCATGGGAGGGGTGAGTTGATTACTTTCAAAACTATTTTGGCTATTTTTGTATATAAAAAAATTTAGTTCTACTAAAATTATGTCAAATCAAACAACGTATTATTTATCTATGAATTATTTTATTTTCAACAATATATCTTTCGATACAAAAAAAAAAACTACACTAATAATCTAATTCATAATACTTCATGCATTAATAATTCGAATACACTAATTATCTTATAAAAATAGTTTATTCAACCAAACGAGTCCAATATGTACACAGATAAATTTAGTTCACGTTTGTTTATGGTAGAATAAAAAATAAGATAAATTTTAAAAAATTAATTTTTATCATTAAATAATAAAAATAAAAATCTAAAATTTGGTACTTAAAAAAACGAGATTAATTATTCCATCAAACGAAAATTGAATTGTGAGCCCTCCATATTTTTTAATCCTATCCAATTCCTCCTTCGATCTAAATATGCTCATGAGTAAATTAAAAAAAATGCTAACCTCAACAGTGGATAATAACGAATTCTGAATACTAATGCCATGTTTAATTAATCGAATTAATAATAAAAATATATATAATCTCATTTGATAAATAATTTTATGTGGCTAATAATAAATAGATAATTTAATATACAATATTTAAGAGAATATGATATTATTTAAACAAGGTAATATAATCTCATAAAATATATAATTTAATCTTATATCTCATTCGATCAATCAAATTTATTCTAAGAATTTAATCCTTAACACTAAAGTTTAATTTTTATTATTATTATCTATGATCCAATAGACGGTGGTGGTTAGTAGAATCGAGATGGCTTCACGGACGCAAGGTGGTGCTGCCGGACTTGAAAAGAGAGAGAGAGAGAGAGGGCCGGAATCTTACTTGGGCACTCACTGACGCTAGCGTTGGTCAATTTGCAGGCGGAAGGGAGCTGAAGCAAGAGGGACGATTGAATCCCCAGGCTCTTGATCTGCTGGCTCCCGTTATGAGCCTGCTGAATGAAGTAGCACAAACACACAGGGTCGCTGTCCTTGATCCCCCCCACCGAGCTACAACACTCTTTCGTCGGCGTCGCCGCCTTACCCGTCGCGTAGTTCAGACACTCCGTCACCTTCGCGAACTCCGTGCTGCACTTCTCTGCTATCGTAGCACCACCCACCGCCGCCGCACTCCCAAACACCACCACCGACACTATTATTAATCCCATCCAAACAACATCAGCTGATTCCGATCTCTTCTCCTTCGCCATCTTCGATCGATCTGCCTCCTCCGATTTGCTCGTTTTCCTACAGAAATTGCGTATAAGTAATGACCTAATTCAATTCGAGAGCGAGAGAGAGAGAGAGAGAGAGAGAGTTTTGCTATTATACAGTTGTGTATTAATAGATACATTTATGCATTTAGGTGTCAGGTGAGAGTAGTTTTCGAAATTAATTTCTGCAGTATGAGAGTGTTTTTATTTAATAATGTATTTTTATTTAATAATATAGTAAATAAAAGAAAAGTTTTTTTATTTTTTTTGTCTAACGGATGTTTGACAAAGTTTATGTTCGTAATTTTTAATTTTAATTATAAGTTATAAATTTTTTTAAATACTCATAATTTTTACTATAATTTATAATAATTTTATTTTTTTATTTTTATTATAAGTCACAATCTTTACTTAATACATATAATTTTTATTATAAATTATAATTTATAAATTATTAATTTTAATAATACCAAACAACCCAAGAATCAAGTTATTAGTTAAGTTAGGTTCAATTTGGGGTTTAAATGCCTCTACTTCCATTAATCAAGGTGTTGGTTTTATAGGTCTTTTTATAATAAAAAATAAAATTGATTGAATATTTTGTTAATTATTTGAATAAATTAGTTATTATTATTTTTAATACAGATGTGATTTGTTCAATCACTTAATGAAATTCGATTAATTTAAATTTTTTGGATGAGTAACTGATGTACTCAAAATAATAAAAATAATAATCTAAATCATTATAAAAAAATCCTGTTTTAAAACTAAAATAAGTCCAACTAAATCAGTCTAAATTTCTAAAAAACTGAAAAAAGTTTATTCAATGAAACAATATATGTTTATTTATTTATTTTTGATTATGTAAATAATAAAAATAATTATTCTAATTAATGTAAATTTAATTTTCTTATTTTAAAAAATAATACTTAAATAATATTATATATTATTTTAAAAATATTCAATAATTTATCCGCCAAGTCTGTTTGATTGTCCAAAACTAAATTGGTGAATATAAAATATCATTAGATATAAGGATAGATATAAAATTCATTAAATATATAATTCTTAGTTATATACATATACTATGTTTATTTTTTGTGAAAACGAGTAGATATTAGTATGGAAAAGATGATTAAGTCAATTTTCATTTTTACCCTCGTACAAATTTACCGATATAATTTTTATTTTTATTTTTTTCTTCAATTTTTCGGTTATATGTATACTTATTTATATAACAAGATAAAATAATTTAATGTGATATTTCTATATATACTTGAAATTCAACCCTTAAAATGAGATAAGCTTTGATTTTTCTTTTTGTTCTTTTTCATCTTTTGCGTTGTTCTATGTAAAAAAATATTTATGAATATTATTTCTCTTTTTACTAATTAAATAAAAAAATAATTTAATTTTTACTTTTATTATATTTTTTGACTAAAAAATTAACAAAGTAACAAAATTAATTTTAATAGAAATTTTCAAAATATTTGAAAATTAATTTATTTATCAAGAAAGAGTAGATATCATATACCACTCTCTCCCAGTAATAGATCTCCAAAAGATATAAGACTACTTTTAATATCATATCTCATTTAAATAAAAATTTTAAACACAAAATATATATAGATCCCATCATATTATATTTATTCTCACCCTTTAAATCTCCCAAACAAGAGCAATTATCCCATGCTCCGTGGGATATTCTCCCAAATAAATCTAGACCATACAATGAATAGTATGCTGCGTTGGTGTTAGTTGTGATAGTTAAATACAGTGGCTGGGGTTTCTTGGAATAATTATTCTGTATCTTCGGTCCCGGAGTAGTAAGGCCTTGATTGGCATTTTGGTTTTTTTGGTTTTTTGATTAAAAATGTTAAAATTATTTGTTTGGTAAAAAAAATAAAAAAGTTAAAAAGTAAAAAAATTAAATCAAATCAAAACATAAATTTTTAAAATGTTTTATTTAAACTTTTACAACTTTTAAAATATTATAATATCATTTATTCATAACCTATTTACTACTACTATTAACTACACAGAATTATTAATATCAAATATGAAATGATAAAATTCTTTATTTTGAACAAAAAGTCAAAAAATTAACTTTTTACCAAACAACTAACTTTAAAAAAAATTAATTTAAAAGTTAAAGTTACTAAATAACCTATTTTAAACTTTATTTAATTTTTTTAACTAAAAATATAAAAAATTAAAAATTAATTTTTGAGCTAATCGCCAATCGGGCCTAAAGACCTCTCTTTTTGCCACATTGTATTTGCGCAAAGGGTGCAGTGTAGCGTTAGGGCATGTTTGGGGTCCCATATTAGATTAACTCGGATTCATATTTCTGTGACTATTTGTCTTGAAATATCAAATTCTTGGTATTAATAGTCCCTACTTTTGTACGGTATTGTATTTGTTTACACCATATAATAAATATTCAATCCATACCTTTAGTCAAATTCTTTACTTATTTTGATGAAGAATTATATAAAAATAATAATATTATGTCAAAAATACCTTTGGATTCATAATGTAATAAAACACATATTTGGTTTTATATATGGTTCTTCGTGTTACAACAAATCTTAAAAAACTATATTTTTTAGAAATAAAATTATATGAAATTCAAGACATTAAAAATAATAAAATATGAAAATAATATAAAGATAGAAAAATGTTACCTGTAAATTTGTGAGGCGTGTTGGACACTGTTCTAAAATTGATATTCCTCCACATGTGAAGGTTTAAACGAAGTGTATCAGCTTCAAGGTACAACTCAAGTGTCCACAAGTATTTTTCGTCAAATGTTCGTGTCCACTAAAAAAATTTGAACGAGTCACAAATCGAAATTAGTCATAAAACACTAACAAAATAATAATAATAATAATAATATAAAACTCTTATTATAAATACTATTCATTTTTTCCTTTAAAATATACCTGGCTTTTTTATTTTTACTCTATTTCTCAAAAAATTAGCTAGGCAAATATTGATTTATCAAATAATAATATTTTCTCTGTAAAAGACTTGTTCCCTTTAGTTGTGATTAAGAAAACATACTGTATAAATAGGCTAGCTTTCTATGCAACGATAAATATAAAAATTTATTCTATGAATTTAAAGCATTGAATTGGTTATAATGTCAAATAACCATAAGTTTAATAAAAAGCATTCATTATTTTAATTGCTCAATAATTTAGAATTTATTAGTATTAAAACTATTTTAATATTTATAT
>JAOTRH010131080.1:0-14272 GCA_034768845.1 Heliamphora exappendiculata | reverse complement strand
CTTGTTCTCAAGACCTTAGTTACATGTCAAAAATTCATATTTATCGCAAATACAACCAATCGGTATGATACTAGCATTCCAACCCAAGTGTAGCCATGTAAATTCATAGCCCAAGGGATAATAAATTTGATAAAAATGTTCAATATTGATGAAAATGTCCTTTTCAAAAGCATCTGGCTAAAAACGGGTAAAAATGATTAAGAAAATTTGACATACCATCACTATTTTAATTATAACTTTTTCTTCAAAAAGAATTTTCTTGTGAGAATAGTCTTGTAAGAAAGAGAACTTCCGAGACTTTGATTTGAGTACAAGAACGACCCAATTCGGAGTCCGAATGAAGGAGATATGATCGAACAAAGTTGGCCATGTGTAGTCAGTCAGCTCGAGCGCACTTTGGGTGCTCAAGTGCCCAACTCTCTGCCAGTTGAGCGATCGAGCGGGCAAGGCTCTGCTCGAGCGCGTTGGTGCCTGAGAAAATTCTAGATTTTCTCCTGTTTTGAGTTTCAAACTTCATTACCCATAAATCTTCATCAAATATGTTTCAAACCTCAATTTCCATCCCAAAAATATTGGATTTAAGTCTCAGAAAGCCTTTTTATGCAAATATTTCTCGAAATCATGGTTTATCATTTCTTAAAAACCCCCATCTCCATCCAACCCAATGCAATACACACATAAACCCTTTAATCTATCCATCCTACATGAAATTAACTCAATTTTTGTGCATATAAACAAAATATCAACCTAAATCAACGAAAACATGCGAGACAATCTAGATCCTACCTTTGATTTGCTCGAAAGCTTGAGATTACTCCACTTTTCCTTTCTAGGGTTTGGACCTTGGGTGTTCTTGCCTTCTCAAAGATTAATCTTCAATTTCCTTGCTCCAAAACTTGATTGCTACTCTTGGTTGCTCCCAATCTAGCTTCAATCTTCAATTTCTCTTGGTGAAGAGTTAGGGTTTCATGGGTTTCTTGGGTTTCTCTCTCTAGAGAAAGAGGAGAGGAGGAGAAGAAAAAGAATGGGTGTCTCTCTTTCTCTCACGTGGCTGGTGTATATATGTATATATATATATTCCCCCAACTTTTCTTCTTGCTTCGAGATGGTTCCAAACGTTTCTCGACTGTCCGCTCGAGCGAACCCCCACCGTTCGAGCAGTGACCCCTGAAGCAGAATTCTGCGAATCTCCTTAAAATTCAAATCAAATTCTCAATTTTGCTCTCATTTTAATATCTCGAATTGGCCATAAGTACACAGCCATATAAACATCATTCGTTACCTTGTATCTCAATTTTACCTTTACATATTATTAATTTAACCATTATTGAGCAAAATTTTATAACATTCGCGCTCAAATTTAATTTCGTCTCCTCACTTAACTGAAAATATAAAATCATAAAAATAAACACGTATCGGGCCGTTATACAAGCCTTCAGCAAAGGAAAAATATTGTTTCACTTCAGTAAAAAAAAATTACTATTTCGACTTCAAGTTTTTTTTTGGTCTGGTTTGCGTTTGCAGCGTTTTGTTTTCTTCAAGCCTTCAGGCGTTTCTTCTGGTTCGCCTTTGCTTCATCAATAATATTTTTCTTTTGCTTCATTTTGCTTTTTGCTCTTATTTTGTCTTTTATTTATTTTAAATTTTGTTTATTTTTTTTGAACAGTTTTTAACTGTGATGTAGTAAACTCTAATACTTTTTATTTGGTTTATATTTTATTATATTTGTCACTTTTGCTCATTTTATATTAACTTGAGGGTCAATGATATTCTAAATTTTAATTTTTTTTGTTGGAGATTCTAATTATTTAATTAGAATTATGTTTAGATTATGAAATGTTCTTATTTTTTATTTGAATTGTGAGTTAGATGTTATTTTTATTTAATATTTATAAATTTAAAAATTATTAATGATGTAATTATGACGTCACAGTTTGATTTCGATTCGATTCTAGTTTAATTCCGGTTAAACTGGTGACCCGTGCACTCATTTTTTTTTTCTTATTTGCTCAATAGTCCGGGTTTTAAAACATTCGTCCAAATACTAGCCTACTACAAAAAGTTGTCTTTTAATTTTCTTAAATTAATTACAAGTATACAATACTCCTGACTCTCTCTTTTAGGATTTTTCTCTGAAGATTTCTCAACTCTCATGCTCTGTGGCTAATTTTTACGGGAATCAAAGAAAAATACTGCTCTTAAACTCTCTTTTATTTTCTTTGGGTTATCTTGACTTTATCGTGATTGATATATTGTCATGAGATGAATATTTTTCATCGGTTACAAATTCATTTTATAAAAGGAACGTAAATTTATTTTATTATTTTATAATTTTATTTATATATATTTTATAGATTGAAAAATCGTACATTTATTGTTGGAAAAATCTAACCTATGATTTCTTTTGTTGTTATTGTGAATGCTAGGATTAGCGTTATTGGGTAATTATTGATTATCATAAAAAACGATCATCATCTATCAAGCTCTATTGTTCTATTATTTTTACATAAAAATTTAAAATTATTATATGATTATTGTTCTATTATTTTGATTACGCAAGTTATAGTGTTTTTTTAATTTTTATTTGTAAATATTATTGTTTATAAATATATCTATTAGAAAATTTGAATCAGGGAATTCCAAATGTAAAAAAAATTAGAAAAATTGATTCAATGTCGAAAAGGAGATCTCAAAAAAAAATTACTAGCAACAAACAAAATATTACAAAAAAGTAAAAATAAAGAGGTAGACTAAACAATACTAAGTTAAATGATGATAACAAAAATATAAATGATACACAAACATGTAGTGTAACAAATACCAATGAAAAACATCAATAAAATTTAAATAAAAATGAAATAACACTGCAAAAAAGTGATAGCGTAATTAAGTTTGGTTATAATCAAACATATAGTATAACAATACTTGAAGAACAAAAACAAATTTTAGAAGAAACTAAAAAAATTAGTGATGCATGCAATGAGATTTTTATTTAAAAAAATATTTTGATGAAAATGTTAAAAATGAGATAATACAATCAGTTGAAGAATCTTTCAGAATTGATTATTTTATATACATTGTAGATCAAGCTATTTCTTCAATTCAAATTAGGCTAGAACAATTTCAAACATACGAATACATTTTTGGTTTTCTATTTAATTTTAAAAAGTTAAAATCTTTATATGATATTCGTATGAAAAAATGTTGTCTAAAAAATATGACATTTTATTTGATATTGATGGTTTAAATTTATTTTTAGAATTAAAAGTTTAAAAAAAAAGTTTTGCAAATAGAAGAAACGGATAATTAGGGAGAAGTCCAAATTTTAGTTTTTGTAGTGTATTTAGTTTATTTAGTTTTTTAGAACTTTTTAAGTCTATTATTTTAAAAGTTTTAAGGCATAAGTTTCTCTAATTTAATGTTTTGACAATTTTATAAACAAAATTACTCCTAGAACAAATATGTTCGTCAACGATCAAGATGACCAAGCGCAACGAAGAGGCACGAGAAGTCTGGGACTGTTATCCGAAGAAGAAGAAGAAACTGGCACACCCTCGAACACAAGAACCTGTTAGGATCAAGCGCTTACCATCTTACCAAATCTCGCAGGTAGTGGTGAAGGCGCAACTTTATTTCCTTAAAGTATACAACGCCAAGTTACACAGGTTGACTGTGACTCGGTCCAAATCCGGACCTCCACCACGATAGGATGCTGGCCCAAACCCAGGCCAACAATCTCCCCTAGCACCTGCCACACTACCCGCAAGACACAGGACCTTCCACAATGGGGAATCGAACTTGAGACCACCTGCTCTGATACCAATTGTTAGGATCAAGCGCTTACCATCTCACCAAAATTCGCAAGTAGTGGTGAATGCGTAACTTTATTTCCTTAAAATGTACAGCGTCAAGCGCCACAAGTCGACTGTGACTCGGCCCAAACCCAAACCTCTGCCACGACAAGATGCTGGTCCAAACCCAGGGCGACAGAACCTGCAAGAGTTGCCACTCAAGGTTTGCTTGAAGCATCGATTATTCGCCGACCACGCTTGTGAACACTCGTTTGCAAATCTTGGTAGGAATGAAAGGGGCTTGGATAGCAAGTTTTTTATTGTTTTGGTTTTTGGAGGAATGTCAATTCCGATGCCAATGATTGTGCCAAAAAAGGTTGTTGTGGTTTTGACACTTAAAAATAACAGATAAATTTATCTAAGGACAAGATGGACATAAAATTTTTGATAACAGATAAATTTATCTATTTTGCATAAATTTATCTGTTTTAAGGTTTTTATCAGTTTTATTTGTTACACATATACATAAATTTATCTATTTTTGTTTAGTAATTGAAATGCAAATAGATAAATTTATCTGTTTGGTCTCTTTATTATGCAAACAGATAAATTTATTTGTTTTGTTTAGCAATTGACATACAAATAAATAAATTTATCTCTCTGTATAGTAATTAACATATAAATAGATAATTGTGTTCTTGTTGCTAAGAATCGTCTGTGATAAGAAGTGAGTTATGCCATTGATCATCTTCCATTAAGAGAGAGAGAGAGAGAGAGAGAGAGAAACTGTTTGAATTGAAATAGATAATCAAATATTGTTTTGATCTTGTTTGTTTTCTTCAAATCGTAGTTGAAAAGAGCACAATGTTTTATGAGATTACACTTTTAGAGCGAGAAGAGATAGGGAGGGAGATGTATTTAGAGTAGTAAGGGTATTTTAATCTAATTTTACACAATGAACTTTAAGAGTCAAAGTATTTTTTGTTGGACCTAATATTGTTTGAAATATTACTTATAGACTTATGATTAAAAAGTCCTAGAAAAAACTAATCCACTTAACGTATTAAATTACATAAAAAATTATATTCTTTTTCAAATGCATGCATTACTTATAGAATTTTACTACCAATACTTATATCAGTTGCTTTTGCAGAATTTTTAAAAAAAAATTAAAATTAATAAAATTTTATCTAAGATTGACTATATCACAAGAAAAGTTAAATGACTTAGGAATAATATCAATTGAAAAAAATATGTTATCAAAACTTGAATATAAAAATTTAATAAATAATATTGTCTCTCAAAAGGCAAGAAAAAGAAATTTTAATTAAACAAAATTTTAATATAAAAATTTATAAAGGGTCTCTATTTGTATTTTGCCTTAGGCCACAAATTAATTTGAGCCTCCTCTAAGGAGATTTTTGGCTAGAAATTGAAGAGAAATATATTTAGATAGTTGCTTTAGATTTGGCATTCATGTTTGAATTAATCCTAATAACTTTCAAATTTGACATTTTGTTCGAATTTAAACATCTCTATGTTAGGACCTTTTTATAGCATCAATGCTAACATGAGTTTTGTATATCAATTATCATTTTAGTTGGAGTGATGGTAGTTTCCAATGAAGGTGGATATGACAGTAGAATATAAGATAAACTGACTTTCATTCTCATTCTAATTTGGAATAAAAAACGACTTCATATATATTCTTAAATCCGTAAGATATCATATCTATTTGGAATGAGCAGAGCCGATAGTGTTTTAGAAAGAAGAGAAATTCGGTGAATCATGCTATTTTAAGTATTTATTTAGGAATAAGTTTTATTTATTTGGTGATTATCAAATAAAATCTCATTTTTAAAAGTTTTAGTATTTTAGGCAATTTCAATCCTAATTAAAGAGTAATGTATGTATTAGTATATATATATATATATATATATATATATACTACTTTAAATATTTACGTTACTTTTTGAGTTGCGATGCACTACAAAGTATATATATATATAGTTATGTCACTATAGGGTATACTTTTTCTCATGTTTTATTATTCATATTTTATGTTCTGGGACATAGTATTCTAGATACCTCATTATGAATTGCCAAAGTCTTCCTACTTCTCCATTGTTCCAGTCAGATCTGAAAGAAAAATCAATCAAAAGTCAGTAGATCTCAATGGAATCATGACTATATAAGCTATTATGATATTATGATTCAATATAGATGAAATCGTGGAAGTAGACCTTTAATTTCCTTGAACCACGCAAGAAACTCTTTCCTTTCCACTCGTTTTTGAAAAGCCCTACCTCTTCTTTTTAGTATTCCATTGGTCTTTCCTGGCTCTTGGCTTCTCGTTGGGTTTTTATTTTTTCACTCAACTCCTGCGATGAGATTCCTGGTCGGGCATCATTCAAGGTCGCTATCGTTTTCTTCACTTTTTCATTGTAGGATGATATACTGGCATGATTCATCGTTCGAGAACTTGTATAGAGAAGGATTTCCCATGGTGCAGCAGTTCTTCCATACCAATTTAGCTGCCCCCCGTGGGCAAAGCTGCCAACTTTTCATTGATGTGATGAACTCACACACAATCAGGTTTCTTCTCTGCAACCGATGAAGCTGAAAGCTTTCATTCCTCTTCGTTTGGCTGAGCGTTAATGATCTAAAACATCGGTTCTAGTCTACTTTCCCAACCTGATTCCTTCCTTGGCTGTTATTTGCATATAACTAGCGAATACTACTGGAGATGCCCTTGGTGGAGGAGTAACTTGCTTGCTGAAGGCCAGATAAGAAAGGACGGAAATCCCCTTGGAAAGGAAGGCGATTGGTCCCGCAGGTCTTAAGGAATCTAAGAATATAAGATAGGACTAGCTACGAAGAGCAAAGAATAAAGTCACTCGAAGCACATACACTAATCTCCCTTTTCAATATTAGCTCATCGAGCTTCTGAGCAGAAATAGTTTCAACCTTTAGAAGTGGGATGGCTCCCCGAAATTCGCCTATTCAAAAAGCAAAGGAAAACGAGAAAAATCCCTAACAAAAAATAAGCTTCAAAAAAGAAAGTTCTAAAGAAAAAAATGAGAGGCTAAGATCCTTCAATCCAGATGTAATGTACTTGAGGAAATTCCCCGAGATACGGAAAAAAATCTAGAATACTACGGACGATAGTACGATGCAACTTTTGACCTAGCAAGATAAAAATAAAAGCCGACAGAAGGCTATTCCTCCTATGAATGCCAGCGAGGGCTATACCTATTAAAAAAGAGTATACTTTGATAAGCGTACAAAATGTATATATATATAGCTTTGAAATCCATGCTAATGATGACACTAAGGTGATGATTTCTATGCCAACTTAAATGCGATGTTCAAAAAGCCGTTAAGATTCAAAGTTAGTGATTAGAATCTGATCAATAATTCCAAAAGCTCAATTTGGTTTCAAAACTGTGAGAATGTGGGAGGGCTCTTCACGGTCATATGGCATCATTTCTATAAAAGAGAAGCACGGCCATGCAAGAATGAATTTTTGTTTCTCTGCTTTGCTGCTTTGCTTTGGAGTAAGAAAAAATTCCTCTTGCGCCAATAGAATAAATATTTCTAACAAGAACACACGTTTTATCAGATATCACTAATAATCAAATCACTGGATCTTTTTCATTTTCCTTCCCCTTGTTCCAATTCTACTTTGTATTTTTCTTAGAGAAATCTATATGTTATTCTATGTTGGGGCGGAATCGAAAGCATCTAGCGAATGAAAGTCTAACTTCTCGATCAAAGTTATCCCCAACTGGTCCTATTCACAATTTGAAAATGGTTGCCACTTTTCTAGGATTAAAACCCTATAAAGTTGAATTGGCACTAGCTTCATTTATGAGAGAATGGGCGAACTCCAAACCCTCCGATTTCCTTTGTTTAGGGAATTAAATAAATCAAAATGAATGCTATCAACAATTTATGTTGCTTTTGGGTACGGTCCAAATCTAGATCTCCATTACAAGACTCGGACTACTCACACCTATAGCAAACCTTAGTTTCTCCACTATCAGAAGAAATGACTCTTTCCATTGATAACGTAATTACGATATGACGGGTGAGGTAGCGAATTAAGCGTTGCTTTAACTGTCGTTGTCTCGTCTATTTTTAAGTACAAATGATCATATTTTTGTTATTCTAATCCTTTGTAATTAAAATTTAATTGTAGTAATGATATTAATTGACTGTAAATTTTATTTTTGTTCCTGTAAATTTTTGAATTTGTTTAACAATGTCATCACTTATTTGGTCATAAGTTTTTTAATGATGAGAATATCTCATTTCCTACTTGTAAAAATAAATTTTTTTCATTTTCTGAATACTAAATTTCTTATTATTTAATTTTTTGTTATTTATGCAATATTAATATATTGGACGGTACTAATTATGACATATACCTAAAGTCACTCAATTATATGTGACCTAACATTGTCGTAGCCCAATGTTAGTGCAGTTTCTTAGGCATGCAGAACAAGAATTTTATTTTGGGAGGTGCAAAGTATTTACTCCTACTAATCTCTCATTTCTTCATCAAATAATTATAATTTCTCCTCCAAACACAAGTTGATCAATTTGGCAACGCTTGCTGCAACAGTTTTTAACTTCTTGCTACTAATTTTAGTTATATGCCACAATCTTTATTAAATATCCACAATTTCTATTATAAATTATAATTACTTTTTATTCTATTTTAGTTATAAGTTACAATCTTTACCAAGCACTCATAGTTTTTGCTACAATTTACAATTTATAAACTACCAATTTCAGCAATATTCATCGCTTACAACTTCTACTATTAATTACAAAACCAAACAAAAGAAACAACGGCCATTGTTTTATTTGATTTGATGTAAAATAAGTGTCTTCTTATTAGTTATGTGAAATAAGTGTCTAAAATAAGTCAATCTCATTTTTTATCATATTTTACCAATGTTCATAATATAAATATCCAACAATTTTTGATAATTATAGATAAAGTAATTATTCCTTGCAGGAGGTGGCATTGCGTCATTTGAATTTGAGACACACATTTAGGTCTCACACATTAGCCCAAATTAAAAGATCTGCGCAGAATAAATTTTTGTTATACATAAGATATTTCTATAGTTTAAAAATTGAGTGGGGTTAATTGAACCACTAACGGACTATAGTGTTTCTGAGCATAGTTAAACTCTAGCTTATGACTCCTATAGGTAATTAGCATTTATGATTCAAGTTGCCAAGCAAGTTGTTTGCCATAAGGAGATATTGATCCCTGAACTTCAAGCACCTCATTTCTCAATTTCAAGTCACTAAGAACAATGGTAAAGTGCACTACGAGAAATATAAAGTGAGCTTCATGCATAAGAAATTTAATGTACAAGTGTTCGAGTATATTTTAGGCGTACTAAGAGTTTGTAGGAGTGAGACAATTCGAGTCCCTCTGTGTACTTTTACTTTTAAATATTCTTGCCGTCTTACTTGTGTGCGTGCATGCATAGTTTATAAGCCGAATTATTTAAGTTTGTTTCATTTCTCAGCGAATGCTTGTTTCATTTCTCATTACTTATTTTATTGGCTTGGTATTGAAATTGGCATTATCACATTATTGTCTCTAAAATCTGGAAAAATAATGTTTTGAGGGTCTTCCATTGTTTCAGTTCTTTGCCCCTCAAGCTCAATGACCATTCATTTTAGGTTTTCAAGGAGCCAATCCCTGTAGATCTCCACAAATTGAATAACACAAACTCATCAAGCCTAGTATAATGAAATATAAATTAGCTATCATGATATATTAAAAGTACTTTAAAATTATCATCTTGATAGTAATCCCAAATGAAAATATGTAATAAGTGAAAAAAAGTGAAAAAAGTAAGAAAACTTTTCTCGAGTGTTACCGTTAGGATAAGATGCATTCTATCGGGTTCCTTAAAATCGGAACAAGAAATACATTGAGAAATAATGGCAAATTCCCTTCTGAAAGTGAGACCGTGTGTTTAGGACGATCTCACTTTTAGAAGGAGACTATGTGTTTAGGACGATCTCACTTTCAGAAGGACATGTGAGAATCTATAAGAGATTATTTGTAAATAGCCAAGGCCATAAGAGTAATAATTTATATATTACTTTGTTAGCCAGTTTTTTAAGTTGAAAACAGAAATGATCCATAATGGGATAAGATCCATAACTTTTACATAACAAAGTATACAAATCCCTGGAATATTTCTCTTCAACCCAAAACCTACTGATCACAAAAGAAAAGAAAAGAAAAGAAAAGAACAATAGCACAGTATATTTACATAACTCAATCGTAAACTAGCAATTAAAACTTGCAAAAAAAAAAAAACTTACTAAGCAAGCCTGGCTGCTTTCAAAACCCAATCTCCTCAAGAAATGAAGTCATCAATCACATTATAAAGTAAGGACCAAATTATTGACAGTGGAAGTTATAAGATTCTAATGGGAGAGAAAAGAAACTATTTGCAAAAAGAAAATCGGGGTAATACAAGCTAGAGGGTATGGAAACCTCCACCATTCTACATAAAAGAACAGAAGATAAACCATCCATAGTTACTGGATGCTTTGAATTCCCCTTCCTTTATCTTTTCTTCCAAACAATGCACCCAATTCAACCCAAAAATGATATAATTTGGTGTAGAACGGAAGGATCCTCTGTTTTGAAATATTCATGTCCCTCTGTTTCAGTGCACTGTAAGCCATTAGATCATTGGAAATCTCGAGACATGAACCAAAAGTTTACAGTGCATTGGAATAGAGGGACATGAATATTTTGGGAGTAAGAATCCCACTCCGGTCTACAACAATATATTATGACGTGTAAGCAATCACTCAGAGATTTAACTGCAGAAAAATACTGATAAAAAATTACAATAATTCATTGAACGTAACATGGATGATTAGTTCAAAGCTGATATTTTGAAGGGCTTAAATCAGTATATAGTTGTCTGGGGAGGAGGAAAGAAAAATATCAAAACAAAACCCAACACTAAGCTCTGAATAAATGAAACAAACATGAAACAAATCAGTGCATCTACTTAACCCAAGACATCTGTATAAAAATAGCTTGATTGACTATCTCCTATCAGAACAGAAGTACTTATCAACTGGGTAAGGATTTCTCATAACAAGCCATCTGCTTTAGTAGGCAACCTTCTGAAGAAGTTAAAGGGCAACGAAGGAAGGTTATTTCGGAATCTTGGATGCCTTAGAACATAAGAACCCATGAGAATACATAGCACTTGGATTTTAGTGAATAAAAGCAGCACTGCAGCAACCAAACAGAAGATCATGAACAGAGCCGTGGCTCTCGGATCTCGCCAGCTCATCAAAGAATGGAACCTCTCCCCTTGACTTGCTAGGTCTCCGAGTACCGTTTGCATCCTTCCAGCAATACATCTCAACCTGTCATATCTTGCTTTAACAACCTCGGCTTGCTTAGAAGACGGGAACGTATCAAACTCTTCATCCAATTCATTGACACTTGCAGTGTCGGCATGAGAAAATCTGGCATCCATGTGAGGAGGGTGTCTCGGCCTCTTCCTGTAGTTCAAAAGCCCAAGGAATAAAAGGGATAAGAAAATCGTGGTAAAAAATAGTCTTGGGTAGATGACTATTATCAAGAGCCAGATGTGCATAGATATTGTCTTGAAAGGGCTCTTCCAGGTGCATATCTCGTCAAACAAACTGTAAATTTTACCCAGGCCCGTTAGAGTCTCGGTCATCCTGCAAATATTAACTTTGCTTCTTCGCATGCTCCACATGTGAGAACCTACATCAAGCATGTACTCGATAACCTCTTTCCTTATTGGAGGCTCAGCACGACTCATCCTCATCGAGATAATTTGAGTAGCATGGATCCTTAAGCCATCCTGCTGAAAAATGGATAGTGGGTGAAGATAATGCATTTTTGGCAACAGAGGCCTTGAATAACTCTGGAGCATATTAAGCAAAGATGAGTAAGTAAACCTCACGGCCAATTGAATCTCTCCCATCTTCTTCACCCCCGAAGGATTTAAGACTATAAGCGGATACGAATGTGTGTAAACCCGATCGGTTTCAAGGGCAGATAGCCGAATCCTTACCTTCCCAATTCTTGCATCCTTTGCTCCCCCATTCTTATCCACTCCTTCCAAATGACAGTTATCGAGCACAACAATCGTAACGACAGTGCAGGGATCGAAAACCTCCCACGTGTATTGCTCGTTCCATTTTGGATTGCAACTGCCTATGATCGTCCTCGTACGAATCCATTTCTGCCCGTATTTGGCCACACAATACGCGTCTGTAGTTCCACGGCCGCCCTTCGTCTTCATTGCAGACAATCCCTGAGCACTCAAAATCCCCAATTCCAACACCCCAATGCTTGGGTTACCCAACTGCTTTGCTGTGGCCCTTAGATCACTACTGTACTGAGTCAATTCATCAAGCACATGGTACCCACCATCCAAACTGATCCTCATATGAATCCTACCAACAACCTTCACTTCCTGCCTCTGTTCACCACATTCCCCAGCCACCACATGCTTTTCAACATTGTACCACCTACAATCTACATCTTCACATTCTTGCCTTTTCTCCACATTCTTTAGAGGAATTATACACTTCCCAAGAACTTCATCCTTGTTGGGTCCCACTCTATCCTCCACACTCAAAACCAACTGTTCTTCAAAAGGCTCTGCAACTACAAACATCAAATCCTCATTCCACATTGGATTTACATTCTTGCTTTGAGAAATTCTAGTTTTCAAGAACACATTCCCCAATCCAGCCTTAACAAAAACCTCAGGGAGCCTAGTTCTGTCACTAGGCTGCAAGTCCTGAGCCTCAATCACATTCACTCTAAGGTACCAAAGCTTGGGTGAAAGATAGACCTTTGATCGAATATTCGCAACCCCATCGCCACTGACGCCGGCAGCATCCAAATGCCAAGCATCCGGGAATGCCTCGTCGGCTTGAGTCCCCATCCACACAGCCACCATCAATTCTCCTCTGATATTATTCCCACTTCTATTCTCCAACACATACCATTGCGGCGCCAAAGGGCTATCGGGAGGAACCCTCTTTGGAACATCAGAGAGTTCAAACACTACCTTGCCAATATAATCATCCCCACCCATATCCTTATCTTTCACAACAATCTCAACCGAATTCGACTGAATTCGATCTTTTAAGAATGCAAACACCTGGTTCCATTCTGGATTGGACTTGTTTTCGAAATGTTTTGTCACACCCTTATAGTTTCCAAGTTTCACTTCAACGAAAGGATCACAAGAAGTATTGTTAGAATCCTTTGGAGGCAATTCCTTGGCCTTGACCACCTTGACATAGAGGTAGTCCATTAGCTCAACAAGATCAAAGGTGGTGGCAACTCTGTCGCTACCCGAAACCCTTCCACCACTGAGGTTCGGCGATGTCTCCTTCAGAGTGAAATCTTCAGGTGGATGAGGATTTGGGTTAGGATTACGATTTTGAGTTTGAGTTTGGGTTGGGGTTCGATTTTGGGTTTGGGTTTGATTTTGGTTTTGGCTATGCATTGTGTATAATTTGCAAGAACTAGGTTGAGCGGACCTGAAAGAGTTCAAAGAATGAACCCTTCGTTGAATATACCAAGAATTGAGAGTGTTTTGAAACGTATGAAACCCTATAAGAACGGGGATTGGCAATCAAGAGTTGTATAATTAGCCGTTACGAGTGCAGAGCAATATCCTAAATTCTTGGTAACAAAATCAAAACCCAACCAACCAATGTACGTGGAATCGGATCGTCAAAAGAGGATTTCAAATGTTTGAAATGACGAACGTTACTTCAATATCGAAACCTCAAACCTTGTTGATCGGGTACCACAAACAGAGCAAGGATCGAGAATGCTGTTTGGATAGAGAGAAAGTAAATAAAGCCTCAACCCCAGATTATGCGACAGCGCTCTGAAAATCAACAGAAAAACACAATGTTAGATGCAACCAAAAAAACCCAAATATTAGAAAATCAACCCCTATCGACCCTTTACATTTCTCAGAAAATCAATCCATATTTACACATGCAATACGTACACATGCATATAAAAATGTTGATCATCAATACACTCGATGAAAAATCAGAATGCAGATCAATTACTACTTCTCAATGAAAACCCATATATATATACTTGTGTGCATGTAGAGATATAGAGAGAGAGAACGCAATGGAAGAGAAACAAACCAGAAAACAGAGTCTGAGAAAAGAATGAAGGCGAAGATTGGGGAAATACTCAGAGAGAGAGAGAGAGAGAGAGAGATTTGGTAGAGAAAGGTAATGCTTACGGAGTGAAAGCTTATATGATTTGTTCAGATAAATTCATCAGCGAAGGGAAGAGTAGTGGGCAGTTATGAAGGAAAATTTTGAAAACAGGGCACGATTTGAATTGGAAAGAGAAAGAAATATGGAAAAGAGAGTTTAAGTTGTTTCCATAT
>JAOTRH010131069.1:0-14272 GCA_034768845.1 Heliamphora exappendiculata | reverse complement strand
CTGCAACTCATGCATCTCCATCATTGAACGGAATGGCCAGGCATCCTGATATGATGATAGAAACGGAGCCCGTAGTACGGATGAAAACAGACGGCCTCGAACACTGGGGAGGATGATCTGATCGCGAACAAACTGCCGCATGATCCGACGGGGCTAATAGAAGGTAGTCCAACACAAGCCGACCAGCAGAACATCGGGGTGATCCGTGGTGGTCAGTGTCATAGCAGGAATCCGGCACCAAGAGCACTGCCAGGTAATGTCTGGGCCAGTCAGATAAGAAAGATACTATCGCCAAGATACCTCAGTATCGCATATCTGATAACGCGGGCGGTAAAGAAAAGCAGTGGCATTGTGCCTGCCAGTGGGAGGCTTTTGCACAAGGTTTATCTTCTCCATCAGCCAGATCTGCAGTAAAAGTTAGAACAGTAAGATAAAAGCTTTACAGTATAACAGAGAGCTTGATACAGAGGAAAATGTTAGGCTCACCTGGAGAAATAAATAGCTGCCAACAAAGGTGGAGGTCTCGCCACGATGAACAGCATCCAAGCCTGACATTGTCTGAGCCAGAACAAGGGGCACAAGTCCTTCCCTGTTCATATTTGGTCAGCAATGTCAACCATGGCATAACTAACCCGCCCGTCATGAGGGACAAGGAGATATTGGGCGAGGAGGTAGAAGCAAAGTGCATAACGACGACGCAGCTGAAAGTCAAGATCGCTGAGGTCACCAGTAGGATAAAACATCTCAATGAGCCACAGGATGTCAAGACAGTCGCCCGAGGTCAGAATAGAAGCCTCCATCCTAGATAGGCCACAAAATTGCATCACCTGCTGCCCAACTGAGAGGAAGTGAGTAGGAACGACAATAGAACTCCGTGGAGCCAAGTCCAAAATGGCAGGAAACTCCTCCATAGTGGGGAAGATTTCTTCGAGGCCAAATCGAAAGACGTTGGACTGTGGATCCCATAGTTGAATGACGGCCTTCAACAATTGTTCGTCGATCTTCACGGCCATAAGATGAAACAAAGAGTTGATCCCAAAAGAACCAAAGTTCAGACGCTCAATGTGGGAGAATACCTCAATCCATGAAGAAAGTGAGGTAGCCATCTGAGTGTAAACAACAGAAAAGGAAGCCTCTGGCGCTGAATTTATAAGGCAGGAAATGGCGAAAAACTAAAAATTTGGGGAAAGTCACATCCATTGTAGCGGCCGCCACCTTGTACTTGGTGACTGCTAACTTGGAAAAGCATAGTACAGTGACATCATTGCTTTGACCAGGCGGTCGCCATGTTAAAGATGGCAATTTCCATGTTTGAGGTGGCAACCGCCATGTTAAAAGGGTTTTATAGAAGCGGCCGCCACGTTGAAATATGAAGGGAATATTCAGTTGGCAGTTTTGTGGCTTGTGAAAAGTGTTGACATTCATGTTGAACGTACAAGTTTGAGCAGTAAACAAGAAAGAATCACGTAGCAAATGAACATAAAACAGTAAAATGGCACGAAGGCCCGAAAAATGCAATACAGTGTATCAGAATATAAACCGGGGCACCCAGGCCTAATAAACAGCAGACTGGGGCATGCAAGCCCATGGATCAAGTAAAATGTATCAAAATGTGTCAAGTCGGGGCACGCAGGCCCATCAAAAGTAATAAACAAAACTGGGAGGGGGGAAGCTCTCTCTCTCTCTCTCTCTCTCGTGTATGTCACGGGCAGACTCGACGAGAGGGGCCAGCCTCCTCTGAACTGTCGTCCTCAAAGAGCCGGTCAAAGCCATCACCATCGTCGGTGTTTGAAGAGGAAATAACTCTGGATCGGCTCTGAGCAGATGAGATCGACCCCCTGAAATGGGCCTGAGAAGACACCTGGGAGCCACGGCCTCTAATCAGGGTTGGGGCAGGAGGCCCAACTGGAGCCTGTGGAGGCACTACACCGGCGACCGAAGCTGGAGGTTGTTAAAAGAAAAGAAAGACTCATAGTAAGAATAAAGGAAGGAAAATGAAAAAAAACTGAAAAGAACACGTGAGCTACTTACAACGGCTACTAGCGTAAAAGCAATGCCGGTCGCCCGCATCGAGGCATCCATCTATCGGACCATCACTCTCAGGCTGGTGACCATCAGCATCATCCGGTCCACCCATGCCTGATTAAACTACAGAAGGAAAGAGAAGAAGTCAGCCGGACAAATGAAGCAGAAAATGAAAGAAAGGAGTAAGGATAAGGAAATACCTGGCCAATCTCCGCCCTGAACTCAGAAACTGGCGGCACTGGAACAGGAAGGGATAAAGGGAAGCCATAGGCCACAGTTTGGATCTCCCAGGGGATCTATGGATCTATCACCCTTCAAGCTCCAGCTCTGGGGGTAGCAGCTCCAGCTCCGGGGGCAACAGCTCCAGCATCAGCACCGACACTAGCAACCTCTGGTGCTTGTCCTCGTCTCCTGCCACCAAGGTTGGCCGGGCCAGGATCTAAGGGTCCCATCAGGTGCGCCCGTGCCCAGGCTATGTAATCCCCCTCCGCCACTAGTAGCTCTGAAATGGGAGTCCCCACCATCTCCAGCAGCAAGTCGACGCAGCCTATATGATCAGTCCGGCGCATGCAGGTTGGAGGAACCACCGGTATCCTGAAGTGATCAAGGCCGAGGGAATGACGAATCACTCGCTCGCTGAGATAATACTCCCTACCAAATAGGCCCTCCAGCAAGATCCGCCTAGATGCAATATCCCTGCTGCGCATCAGATCTGCGCTGGCCCGATCCTCAGCTCCTCGCCAGACATCCCAGTGAACCTGCAGTAATTCAAAGAATAGTGTCAAAAAAAAAATAAGCAGTGAATACAATACAGTATGATAGCCACTGTACATAATACAGTGATCAGTACAGTACACAGAACAGCGCAGAAAATAGATACCTACTCGGGGGTCAGTCGGTCCAATGAGACTAAAAAACGATCTATGTCCTTCCCTCCAACCTTCTTCCCCTTTAGCGCACGGGACCACCGAGCTGCTCGGGAAATAACTAGAGGGTCTGTTGCGGAGTTCACCGGGATATGAAGCCCGAGGAACTCGTAAGTCCACAGCTGCATTGAAAAATGCGTCAATCAGTAAATAATGGATAACAGGAGAATGGAAATGAATGAAAGAATACATAAACTAAATCATACCTCCCGTTGAGGAATCAAGACTCCCGCAACCCAAGGACGAGAAGTACCACAAATGGCTGACGCAGTCGGACCATAGTCAAACGCTTCCTCATGAAAGAAGGAGGAGCGAGGAAACATAGGGTCAACATGCCATGACTCGAGGCCGAGCCAAGAGGCAATAGTGTCTAGAGTGAGGGTAAAACTGGTACCTCGGACATGACCAGAGAATGTGTCAACCTCAGAAGATACCTCAACAAGAGAGTTATAAAACTCTCGGACCAATGAGAGATTTACCAATTGAGAAGACTGGAAGGATAACAATGAGTCCCACTTTAGAGCACAAAAAAAAGCGATAATAGAATTGTCCGGGAAATCGCGAAGAATAACATTCCATTCCAAAAGCACGGGGCATTTAGCAAATGAGGCAAGATAGGTTGTTAGAGAAGACTTGGATTAAAACCGACGGGAAAATTTAGAGACGTTGCCCAAGGCAGTGGACTTGGCTTGATAGTGGTGAGGCATAATTCTAGGGTAAACCACATAAAGAAAAGAGAAACCAACCCCAATGCACAAGACCTGAATCACAGGATCAAACAAACAAGAGAGAGAGAGAGCAAGGATGGGAAGGAATGGGAAGACAAAAACAAAAACAACAACAAAATAAAACAGACAAGAAACAACAACAAAAAAATGTGACGGGCATAAGATAGACCTAAAATCGAGTAAATCAAAAAAAACAAAGAGAAACGAACCCTAAGATATATATATATAACCAAGAGAACAAACAACAAAAAAACCAAAAAAAAACAAACCCTAAAACAGATAAAGTGAAGAACTAACCCTAGAGAAATAGGAAACTAGGAGAGGAACGTACCCGAGAGAGGAACAACCCACACAAGTAGATCCTAGCTAGCGTGGAGCTTGAGAAGAAAATCCACGTGGGGGAGACGACAGAGCAAAGAGGAGAGAGAGACGCCAAACCAAATGAGAATAGAAAACGATTGATGATGGTTTGAAAACACTTAGGCGCGAAGACCGCTCGGTTGGTCTTTAGATCGCTCGAGCGGTGTCCCCTCTGTGACACCAACACAGAAGAACAACAGAAAGAACCGAGATGGGTGAAAGACCGCTTGAGTGACTGCTCGATCGGTCTCTCGGGCGGTGAAAATTAACCTCCGGTAAAAAGACCCGTAGATGAAAGAACCGAGGGATACTAAAGACCGCTCGATCGGTCCAAACACCGCTCGATCGGTCTAACAACAAAAAAAAAACTTAGACACCACTCAAAACCAGAACGAGGCAGAAAGACCTATGACAAACATGACTCTAGAAAAAAAAATAACAAATTTTTTTTTTAAGAGGAGCGACACACAAAAGAAGAATGAAGTACCAAGACGATATCCAACCCATATAGACGCAATGCTCAATGACACATCCAATTGCATAGCCATGAGTCTATGTGATACAGCCCACTCATATAAAAGAAGAAATACAGTCAGATCAATTTCTATGATATCATGTGAGTGGGTGAACTGAAGTGAACAGGGAAAAAGTTTATCACAGATCAAAACCAACCGATGTGACTTTCTTAACCATATCAGATAACGATGAGTTACACATAATGAAGTCATTGCAACCCAAACATACTCGACAAACAAACTCCCTCTTAATCAAGGGACTGAAAGAACATAAAGCATGATTCCTCTGGCAGCTTCCACACTAAAACGTGCGAGAAAGCAAGGCACGCTTAGGTAGCCATTTCCAGAGCCACCCTTTCCATTTTTTTTAAACCAACAACGAATGCAAATGCAGCTTTCACACTAATACGAACGAAAAAGTAAAGTTCGCATAGATAGTCATTTCCTTAGATACAAACGCATATATGTACTCAAACCGAGGCAGTTACACACTAGTACGTACGAAAAGACATGGTTCGCATAGGTAGTCATTTCCTCAAGCATTCAACACACACAAAAAATTCCCAGATCACAGGAAATTCATAATTAGAGAATATGAGGGTTGTCAATGAATCATTGCATGTAATCAATGAGAACTGATACAGACTTAGAGTTCAATCACCAGAAGATTCAAGTGTATGAAAAACCAGACTAACCCAGATCACCAGAGGTGTACATAATAGAATTAGGTCCGAATGTATTGCCAAAGTTATATGAGAGGACCAAACCAACCACAGACAATAGCAAGTCACCGGATGTAGAAACAAACATGGAAACCATACAGATACAAGATTTTCAAAAGATACTTAGAACTTCGTACATAGTGTCCAACACCCCCCTTTTTTTAAAGAGAGAAAGAAAGACTACTCGACAAGACGGACTCCTAGAGTCTTCCTAAGAAACTCCAATCGAGGATGATCAAGAGGTTTAATGAGAATGTCTGCTCGCTGTAACTCGGTGTCTATGTGTTCAAGAATCACAATGCCATCTTCTACGAGATATCGAATGAAGTGATGACATATATCAATATGCTTAGTTCGAGAATGTTGGACAGGATTCTTAAAGATGCTTATAGCACTAGTATTGTCGCAATACAACATAATAAGACTCTGTTCAAATCCATAATCAAACAACATCTGCTTCATCCATAGAAGCTGAGTGCAACCACTCCCAGCTGCTATGCATTTAGCTTCAGCTATAGAAAGGGAGATGGCATTTTTCTTTTTGCTATGTCAGGAGACAAGATTGTTTCCTATGTAAAAACACCCACCCGAGGTTCTTTTTCTATAATCGACACTCCCAGCCCAATCAGCATCAGAAAATCCCATGATATCAACAGTTGTATCGTATGTAAACCAAATCCCATATCCAAAAGTCCCATTTACATATTTGATGATCCGTTTAACAGCTTGCAAATGAGACTCTTTGGGACTCACCTAATATCTAGCACACACCTCGACACTGAAAGCTATGTCAGGGCGACTCACAGTCAAGTACAGCAGACTTCCTATCATACTTCGGTACATGGTCTGGTCAACAGGTTTACCAGACTCATCTTTGGACAACTTAGTAGTGACGCTCATAGGAGTTCTAGCATGCTTAGAATTGTCTAAACCAAATTTATTGACTAAGTTCCTAGCATACTTAGACTGGGAGATAAACATACCAGATTCTGACTGTTTGACCTGAAACCCTAAGAAATAATTTGATTCTCCCATTAGGCTCATTTCAAATTCAGAGCTCATTTCTTTTGAAAATTCAGTCACAAGAGAGTTATCAGTAGATCCGAAGACTATGTCATCGACATAAATTTGAGCAACTAGTATGTCATGGGTCTGTGTGTAAATAAACAATGTCCTGTCAACGCCGCCCCTAGAAAAACCTTTCTCTAACAGGAATGAAGTTAACCTATCATACCAAGCTCTATGAGCCTGTTTCAACCCGTAGACAGCTTTCCTAAGTTTTAGAACATGATTTGGTGAGGTCGGGTCAACAAACCCTTTAGGTTGCTCTACATAGGCTTCTTCTCTAAGTTCACCATTTAAGAAGGCACTCTTGACATCCATTTGAAACAATTTGATGTGAAGTTTACATGCAATAGCAAATAGAATTATGAGGGATTCAAGACGTGCAACAGTGGAAAACATCTCATCAAAATTAATCCCTTCAACCTGAGTGTATCCTTGTGCTACCAGTCTAGCCTTATTCCTAATCACTTCACCAAATTCATTTGTTTTATTCTTGAAAATCCATTTGGTGCCTATGACAATCTTGTTAGTGGGCTGAGGGACTAATTCCCACACATTATTCCTAGCAAATTGTTCCAATTCTTCATGCATGGCGTTAGTCTAGTTTTCATCAAATAAGGCCTCATTGACATTTTTCGGTTCAATTAATGACACATAACACAAGTATGTTACCTCATCCCGCATTTGACGCCGAGTCCTCATCTTATCAGTGACTTCTCCCAGTACTTGAGACACAGGGTGATTGAGCTTTACCCTTGCAGAAGGTTCCAAGTCTTTCTTTTGAGACCCTTTGGGTTCTGCTTCTTGCATTTGACTTCCCTGTTTTACAGTAGTAGGGGTCTTCTCGGCAGAGTCTTCACTTGCTCCCAATGTAGCTTGACTTTCATCATTTTTAGCTTTCGCTTCTTCAACATGTGTACCTGAAATAGACAGATCAGCATCAGCGGGTGCAACAAATGGTTCATCATCAATAACCACATTTATAGATTCCATAACAATAGATATCCTATTGTTAAAAACTCTATAAGTACGACTGTTTGTGGAATAACCTAAGAAGATTCACTCATCACTGCGAGAGTCAAACTTACCTAGCTGCTCCCTGTCTCGAAAAATGTAGCACTTATTACCAAAAGTATGAAAGTACTTGACATTCGGTTTATTTCCTTTCCAGAGTTCATAGGGTGTGTGAAGAGTTCCTGGTCTCACGTAGACGCGGTTAATCATGTAGCAAGCAGTATTCACCGCTTCTACCCAAAACTGTTGAGACACTTTCTTATCGTGCAACATGGCCCTAGCCATTTCTTGAAGAACCCTATTCTTTCTTTCAGCTACCCCATTTTGCTGAAGAGTTTTTGGAGCAGAAAACTCATGATGAATACCTAACTCTTCACAAAAAGAAGAGAATTTGGAGTTTTCAAACTTCTTATCATGATCAAACCGAATGCGGAGAATAGAATTGTGGGACTTGGATTTTTCATTTTGAAGCTTAAGGTCAAGAGTTTTGAAAATAGAGAACATGTCCGACTTCTCCCTCAAAAAATTCACCCACGTAAATCGAGAGAAATCATCCACAGCTACAAAAATGTATTTCTTCTTTTTTAAACTTTCAGTCCTAGTTGGTCCCATCAAATCCATGTGAATCAGCTCCAGAGGAGCTTTAGTGCCTAACCCATTAGTCTTCTTGTGTGGAACTCTAGTCTGTTTACCTTCCTGACACGCACCACAAACCCGATTCAATTGACTTCCCAACTTTGGAATTCCTCTGTTTAACTTTTTATTAGCAATTTTAGTGAGGTCCTTGTAATTAACATGTCCAAGTCTCCGATGCCACAAATCAGCATAATTGATTTTGGCTGAATTACAAGTTTCAGTATTCAAAGGAATAATTCCATAACAATTATCAGATGTTCTAACACCATGCATGACTGTTTAAATTAGCCTTTAAACCGTAAACCAAGAAGCTTGGGAAACCATTCCACTTGCTCAAGTAATAAGTGGTTCCATGTTAATAACTCAATCGACTATTAGAAAATATATTCTATCACCTTCATTGATAATAGCTAAAAATATTGGCCGTATGCTATTATTGCAATTTCTTGAGTGGTCTAAAGATTTAAAGGAATGAAATAAAGAAATGCATGTTAAATGTACCTATAATGGTGTTCAATTATCAGAAACAAAAATTTTGAAAAATTGGTTAACAGACGGCATTCAGATAAAGATACTATTTCCTTTCTGTCTGAAACCTTGGCACAAATCTAAGCCGCAGTGCCTTTTCCTAAGATTTTTGTTGAATTTCCATCCCCAAAAGTCACCATCTCACCATTATAAGACTCTAAAGTGGAAAACAAAGACTTTTTCCCAGACATGTGTCGAGAACAACCACGGTCAAGATACCACATATGTGAGCTTTGAGCTCTCATAGCAATCAGAATCACATAGGCTTTCAGGTCTTTAGACTGAACCCAGACTTTCCTAGTTTTCACAATATTCGACTCTTTTACTTGTGTTCTAAGGTCATTAGAAAAGGACGGTCTGTGAAACAGGGCAAAATAATTCAAGTGAGACATGTCATGCAGCTGAAAATAATGTGGTCTGATATGGCCTCTTACTCCACAATAATGACAGATGGGAACAAACTTCTTATTTCCTGTGGGTATTCTATGTAAGAGTTTACAATAAAGACGTATGTCACCTAGAACACCACAGTGATGACAGATAGGAGAAGAGTTAGGCTTTCTTACCTTGCCACGTTGTAAGGTGGCCTTACCTGTCGTATTTGTTTCACCTGACTTTACTTGAGTATAGGTCACTTCCTTCTTTCCTTTCACTTCATCTGGTTGCTTGGCTTTCAAAAATTTTGGCGCTGCATGTTCTTTTTGTTTCCTGGTGGATTGACTCGATGTACCAGCAAATCCCAAGCCTGCTCTATCACATGCTGCCTTTTGATCACCAAGCAATCCATCTAAAGCATGTGACCCTGCATTCCAATGCTTGAGAGTAGTATTAACATGATTCAATTGTTTTTCAAGATCAAAAACATGACATTCTAATTCAGACAGTTTAGTAGCCTTATCATCATACAAAAGAATGAACCTTTCTTTATCTTGTTTACAATTTTCCAAGTTAATGCACAAGATATTCATTTCAATTTTCAGTTCTTCTTCTTTTGCTTAAGCCATCAGAAGCTCTTGCACAAGTTTATCTTTTCACTTTCACAGGTTTTAAGTTGAAAGGAAAGCTTGGCACATTTTTTGATTAACACATAGCTCTCCTTGTACAACTTATCGTAAGCTGCTTGGAGAGTGTCACTGTCTTCCCCCTCACCAGTTTGGACATCTTCTTCCATCTCATCCTCATTCACAAGTTTATTCAAATCATTAACAATGTCATCAGAATGAACAGAAGCAATAAAAGCTATAATATTGTGATCATCATATTGATCCTCATTGTCATCACTTGATTCAGGTTCGCTTTCATCATCCCAAGTTATAGTGAACACATTCTGCTTCTTTTTCAACTTCTTTGGACATTCCTGAGCAATGTGCCTAAAACCTTTGCACTCATAACACTGGAGGCCTGAACCTTGAGATTTTTGCCCTTTTTGTCAAAGATTTTAGGACCATTCTTAGGTTTGTCACTCTCGAATCGCTTCTGTGATCTGTCATCCTAATTTAGCTTTTTATTTTTCCAGAACTTTTTAAATTTTCTTACAAACATAGCCATCATCTCAGGATTAAACTCATCATCAAAATCACTAACAAACCCTTGAGCTGAAGTGAAAGCCAATTTTTTTGAAGATTTATGATTTTGAAAATTCAGCTCATACGTTTGCAAGTTTCCAACCAAGCTTTCCACTGTAATAGAATCAATGTCTTTGCTTTCTTCTATTGCAGTGACTTTTGGTTGAAAGCATTCGGGAAGAGATCTCAATATTTTTTGAACAATTTTAGAGTTAGGAATCTTTTCACTAAGATTAAAAGAAGCATTCACAATGTCACTTAACATAGCATAAAAATCATCAAACTTCTCATCTTCTTTCATGCGTAAAGTTTCAAAATTAGTGGTTAAACGTTGAAGTTTAGAGATTTTTACAGTTTGTGTTCTCTCATGAGTGACTTCCAATATCTCTCATGCTTCTTTAGCCATATCATAAGTGCTTATTTTATGAAATTCCTCCTGAGTGACTCCGCTAAAGATGGCGTTCATAACCTTACTATTCCATCCAGTATTCTCAAAATCAGTTTTATCCCATTTAGTCGATGGCTTAGGGACCGTTTTCTCATCAACAGTCATGGTAGGATAATTATAGCTCTCAGTGACAGCTAACTAAACCCTTTCATCTATAGATTTCAGAAAAGCTCTCATTTGAACTTTCTAAAATGGGTAATTAGTCCCATCAAGAAGTGGGGGTCTACCGGTAGAAGCACCTTCTTTTAAGAAATCCATGTGTGCAAATAAAAAAATTAGGTAATAAGGATCACATGAAAACCTGCTCTGATACCAATTGAAAAAATCTAGTTATTGATATGCAACAAAGATATAGAGAGCACACACACAAGTAAACCAACCAAAAACCAATAAGACAAGAGATTTTTACCTGAAAACCCCCAATAAGGGTAAAAATCACGGGACTAATCCTAGTCCAAGAAGAACAAGCACTATATGATACGTTTGGTTACAAGAAACTCTTATAAACCCCAGTTGAATCCTCAACCTATTGCTAAAAGTCTTCTTGCCGAATCCTCGTGAGCCAATTTCGTGCTTGCTTGCTGTTGGAATCCTCCTTCGAACTTGGTTACTTGAGACTCCTCTCAAGTCCAAGTTGCGATAATAAAGTTTGTGAATTGATGATGATCTTTGAACAACTCAAAACAAGCATTAAATCATCAATCTTAGATTATTAAATCTCCCCCTCACTCATACAAAAACAAAACTCTCGAAGCAGACCAACCCTAAAGAACCCCCCAGCCTCAGTTTCCTAAACTCAACAAAAATAAAAAACACCCAAAAGCTGCTAACCCTACTGAAATTATAACTTAGCCTCGAGATAGACCGCTCGAGCGGTCTTTAGACTGATCGAGCAGTCATGCCAGATGAAGATCACACTTTGATGTTGAATGCCAGGAATTTGGGTAGCAATGCTGTTTTCCTTCTCATCAATTCTACAAAGAAACTTTCAACCACACCAAGTGCATTATATCACAGAATGACATCATAATAGCAAAACTTTAAATAAGATAACATGGGTCACAGAGCTGCCAACACTTGAGGAAGATCTTTAGGAAAAATGACCTAACAATCTTCCTATTTGGCAATTCTGTGACAAACACAAGATAAGCCAATAAAACTAATAGATCCCATAGATAAGAGGTATAGATCAACCAAAAGCAAGTTCAGGTAATGGAATATATAACTAAAGGGCAAAAACACAATACCCAAGCATGCCAATACCCATGTCCAATTATCCAATCATATCCAAAAAAATTATGGTTCAAAGTTTCACACTTGTACCAACTATCTATCCAACCTATCCCAAAAAGATCTATAAGCTGCAAGGCTATACAACTATATCTGAGAAACTATACCACCAAAACAAAGTATCTCCATGTGACGTACCCAAAAAAAATATACCTAGAAAACCAACAATGTATCTCCAACAAAAAAATTTCCTAATTCCATTTACCAAAAAATTTCATTTTTACCATTCTCCCCCTTTTGGCATGGAATTTCCAAGGAGAGGCAGATAAATCACTGCGAAGGAGGTAGTTGGGCATAGACGAACGCCATGAATTCCTGCTGCTCCTGCCAAACTATCTGCTCATGCTGGATTAGACTCTGAATGTCTGCACGAAGAAAATTAACATCCTCGCGTACCAGTCCAATCTCAGCTTCCATGCGCGTCAAACGATCAAGAACCTCAGGCTCCGGAGGCAGATCGACATCGGGGTCAAGACCGAGCTCCTGGGGATCAGCAGCAGTAGCAGCGCTAGAAGAACTTATAGTAAGGGAAACTCGGGGAAGATGGGAAGAGCTGAGTTTAAGAGTGGTTTTGGAAATGGGTTTCGGAAGAAAAGAAAGCTCATCAGGATGAGCCCTAGAATGATATTTAGGAACCCGAAGAGAGTGAAGGTATTGGGTGATAAAGAACCCAGAAGGAAGACCAAGTGAAGACTTGCCACCAACCACTCGGACCAAAGCATAAAACATGACCAGACAAACATCAACTGATTGACGATTGGCGATAGCCCACATCAAGAACCCATGGAGCTGAGAAATCTCGGATGTGTGGCATTTCGGAGCAATGTTGGCACAAACAATTAGATTTAGAAGACGATAGTCGGGGGTAAGATCCCATTGAGGAATCAAGACTGCCACAACCCAAGGACGAGAAGTACCACAAATGGCAGATGCAGTCGGACCATAGTCAAACGCTTCCTCACGAAAGAAAGAGGAGCGAGGAAAAATAGGATCAACGGGCCGTGACTTGAGGCCGAGCCAAGAGACAATAGTGCCTGGAGTGAGGGTAAAATTGATACCGCGGACATGACCAGAGAATGTGTCAACCTCAGAAGATACCTCAATAAGAGAGTTATAAAACTCTCGAACCAATGAGAGATTTACCGATTGAGATGACTGGAAGGATAACAATGAGTCCCACTTTAGAGCGCAGAGTTGCCAACAATTGAGAAAGATCTTTAGAAAAATTGACCTAACAGTATATATTAATTATCGTTTTTCTACATACAACAAATTTCAACCTCATATACATATTTATTTTTATTTTTATAATTCATAAGGAACAAATTAGAATATTTATAATTTTAATTACTACTTTATATGTTGTAAATATATTTCTTGCAGTAAGCGTGCAATGTAAATATTATTGCTAAAAAGATTTAATTATGTTATTATTATTATTATTGAATTGCCCTTGTTATTTTTAGTTAGTCTTTTACTTGATATGTTAAATATAGTTTTTGTTAAAAAAATGGCAACAAGTTTTTATTTTCTAAAAACAAAATTTAAGAAAATAATATCAAAATTTTATAACTTTTCATCCTGCTAAATTGCCTAAACCGCGAATTAAAATCGTCAAAAAATATCACCAAACTCGTTGGTTTGATGATCAGTAAATTAAAAAACAATTACCCACAAAAAATAAATTAATTGAAAATTTTTCTCCACTCACCCCAACTCAACCCGCGCACACCTTTTGTGCACTAGTTCGAATTAAAAGAATGAACCCCAAAGCCGTCTTTAATGAGAGCCACTAAGCTTATTTTTTTATTTTATCTTAGTAATTTATTTATTTAAAATTTTATTTTTTAAATACACTCGTTAAGACGAACCAAAAAAGTAAAAAACATTTAATCAAATATTAAAAAATAAAAAATCAAATATTTTTTGGTTATTTTTCGTCTTCATTTAATTTTTTTCACTCTTTGGTTAAAATATTTGGCTTTCTTATTCCTCTCGTTGACACGAATCGAAAAAAATAAAAAAAATTAATTAAAAAATTAAGAAAATAGAAAAAACCAAAAATTTGTTGTATTCTCAGTACAACTATGAAAATGGTAAAATAAATTATTCTGCAAATTAAAAATAGTTTAACAAAAAAGAAAAGAAAAAAGAAATTAATAGTCAAAAAATGTAAAACTTGGGCAGGATGACTGGGTTGCTTCGTCTCCTTCTCTCGGTTTGCAACAGATCATTGCATCCAATTCTAACATCAATGACACTAGACACAACAAAATATTCATCATATTTTTTGATATCTTTATTTTATTCTTTTAGGGTGAATATTGTTTACGAAATGCAGTAAAGCATTTCTTGCATAAAATGAAATTTTAGCATAGTTTTATAATAAATACAAATTACTAAATAAGTATTCTAGATAAATGTACAATTAAAAATATTGAACCGCATAT
>JAOTRH010131058.1:0-14273 GCA_034768845.1 Heliamphora exappendiculata | reverse complement strand
AAACATAAAATTTTTGTGCATCTTTTATTTTTAGTACTTATCATGTTCATATTTTTCTTTCTAAATGAATGTTATGCTTGTTTTGATTATTTTTTCTTTAAATGCATGTTTAGAGTAGTTTAATTCATTTTATAGCAAATCATATTTAGGTTATTTTAACATCTTTAGTCTACTCATTTAAACCATGCTAGTTTAATTAATTTTTATAAAATTGCATGTGGGTATGCTTCATGTATCCTTTAGATAGAAATTGCATGTTATAGGATTTAGAATTTTTCTTTTGATACTTATTTATTTTGGAGTTTTATGTACATATTTTATGTATTTTTTTATACTTGATTTTGGATGTTCTCTTTTCACCCCAATTTTCTTTATTTGTATGCAGTTGAGAAATTATATTAAAGAACTAATGATGATTAGTAGAGGCCAACCATACGGTTGGGCGAACGGGGTGCCTAACACCTTCTCCGATTCGTACCTTAGCTCCCGAACCCTTTTTCTTTGGTTAACATTTTCAAGATCAGTAGCCAATTTTGTTTTTCTTAGTTTTTCTCAAAAACTAAGTAGCGACTCTATTTTCAATAAAATGGGTTTTTTAAATTTAGTTTTCAAGGTGTTTAAAATATTTTTTAAAATATCTTTGAATTCTCTCATTTTTAACCCCCAAATTCACACGCCACAACCCCTGAGAGTCCCCATGAAGGAGCTCCCGGTGGCAGAAGAGCCTCGTCTCGCCCCCAAGTCATCGTCATGGGCCTAGCCCGCCATAAAGAGAAACGGGATCACGAATAGTAGTGTAAACATCATGTGAAGGAGAAAGAATACGAAAGCTAAGGAGCTAAGGGAAAGCTAGGAAAGTATGAGAGAGACGGGAAAGAACAATGACTAGAGAGAGAGAGTGGTATGAGAGAATGAAACCAAATCCGCGCAACCTAGGGTCCTTATGGGCGTCTCATGTTGGCGGTTGCCATGTCCCATCCTAGCGACTGCCATGTTATCCAAACGCCACATGCCGACCGCCATGTTTGAAGGATTTTTACCTAGCGACCGCCATGTCAGAGGGGTTCTGTCTAGGCGATCGCCAGGTTGTCAAAGGGTCACGTCACGTCAGTGACCCATTATGGTGTTGTGGGGCTCTTAAGGGGCCGTTTGGGCGCTATTATTATTATTATTATTATTATTATTATTATTATTATATGCATATTTATTTTATTTTCTTACTATAGGTGTTTTATTTTCTTTTTGTGTGCACCTTATTAGCCAAAAAAAATAAGAAAAACATAAATAAATTTTTCTTATTGTGTGTTATTCGTACATATTGACTTCGTATGTGTTATTTTTGTTGGCATTTTCAAAAAATATTTTATTAGCAAAAATAATAATAACTTTAAAACCTTGTGTCTTTCAAAGAATGATTTCCTTAAATTTTTATTTTTGCTACTCCATCTTTTTGCGATGATTACCTTTCGATAAATCTAATTTTAAGCCAAAACTCGGCTTTTAGTTATTTTTTATCTCGTACCTTATTTCGAACTTTTGGGTCTTAACACGACCTATTAATTCGCAGTTATTATTCCCGATAAATTTTAAATCGTAACTTGGCTCTTAATCCCACCTCTAATAAGTATAATTTTAAATCATAATGCTATCCCGCATCTCGTGCCTCGAATATTTAGATCTTAACTCGATCTATTAATTCGTGATTATCCTTTTCGATAAATTCAACCTTAAGTCATAACTTGGCTTTTAATTATTCTTTATCCTACATCTCGTCTCGAATTTTTAGGTTTTAACTCGACCTATTAATTTGATATTTTTACTCGTCGGTCCTCCTCATGGCCATAAACTGACTCGCCGGTCCTCCTCATGACCCTAAACTGACTCACATTGAATTACACTATACTTGCCATGCATTATATTTCTAATCATGCATCATTGCATTTTGCCCCATAAACTACGTTTTGGTATGATCCCTAGCAAAGGGGTACGTAGGCAGCTCGACGAAAATTCGAGTACGACCAACATCATACGCATGCTTGTATGTTTGTGGCCTAAGATTGACGTCCCGGTCAAATGGTTGTCATTTCTGGGTCTTTGATATAACTTTCTTTACACATTGTTATGCAAGTTATATCAAAGAGGGGCAACTGTAGACACTCTAATTTAATCCTGCTTAATTTTAGGTGAATTCGACGATGAAAATAGGTAGAATGGTGCCTCAGTACGATCCTTGAAAAGTGATCCAAGCTCAGTATTTGAACCCGAAACCTTCAAACCAATAAAATTTTGTCGAACCATCGAAACTTGATGCCCAAGTAAGGCGACCACTACGTTCATTGTGGCGACCGCCAATTGAACCTCTTCAAAATCCTAGCCAAACATGGCGACCGCCACCTTTTATTTTGGCGACCGCTAGCTTGAATCATGGCGACCGCCATACAACGTTGTGGAACCTTGCAAAAACATACCGACCGCCAACTCCAAATGGCCTGACGTGTCCCTAAAATGTGGCAACATCTCATTGGTTGAAGAACTCTATAAATACCGTTCCTCTGGTACGTTTTCAAGGACAGAATTTGAGTGTGAGGGTTTGAGAGTGAAGCTCTACCGAGGTGCTGAGCAATTTCGAGCCCCGACGTCAATGCCCTGCCAAAATACCGAGATCCAAACCTCATACGCCTACATTTGAAGCCTTAGTTTGGAATCACCATCCGAGGATTGAAGCACATTCCCGAACTTGAGGATTCCACGATTCAGGTATCTCGTTTGAATCCCTGGTCTTTCTAACTCCAATTCCTCTCTTTTGGAGTGACCACGTTAAACTTCAATTTCAATTTGCATATTCCTTCCATTTATATAGTTAATCTTATTTACTTTATGTAATTTAGTTGTTTTCTTTACTTTCTTAGTTGTTAACTTGTCCACATTTCACACTTAGCACGTTGTCGTTATTTTATTTATTAATTAGTACTAACATAATTTGACGATACGACTAAATAAAGTCGTTATTGTTATGATATAAGCACTTACATAAAAATAGTTATAATTGTCAATATTATACCCATTTAATTCTAGTATTTTATTTGTTCGCTTTTTCTTTTCTTTTTTTGATAATTTAATGTTCTAGAATTTATTTTCTTTTCTTCCTTTTTTTAGTTAGTTTAATTCACTGGCACTTTATTTCATTTTCACTTTCTTTTCTTGTAACATTAATTTAATACTTCATTTTATTTTCTTGCTAACTTAATATTTCTTTTCTAGTTTTTATTTTCCATTTCTTTTTGTTTTCTTTCAATGTCAATATACTTTCTTTTCCCTAGTATTTTATTTATTTACTTCCTTATAATGTTTAATTTAGTATTTTTTTTCTTTTAACTTTAGTTAATCTTTAATACAAACATTTATTTTTTATATAAAAATTCCATTCTCTCTTCCTTTTTCTATGGCTTTACTTCCTTTTCTCAACACCTTTTTTTTATTAATTTTTCTTTGTCTTGTTGAAGCCAAAAATCACAAAAGATTTTCAAGTATTTTTTTTAGATAGTAGTATAATTTTCTCCAATACAAAATAGTTAGGTTTTCTTATAATAGTTTAAATAAACACTTTCTAACATTTTCTTTTAACATCATTTTCTTTTTCTTTAACTCTCTTTTGTCATAACACTTTTATTTTTGTTTTCTTTGTTAGTAAAACTTTCTTTTAAGCATAGAATTTACATACATCTTTTATTTTGTATTTTTTATTTCTTTTATTAATTCATCATGTTAATGTATATGTATGTTTTAGTTTCTTTTTTTAAAACCATATTTAGGATAGTTTGGTTTATTTCTTGTTAGGAATTCATGTTTAGGTAGTTGTAATAATTTTTAGTGTATTTTTGCTCATTCATTTAAATCATGATAGTCTAGATTATTTTTTGTGAATATTGCATATAGGAGTGCTCCATGTATCCCTTAGTTAGAAATTGCATGCCTTAGAACTTAGAATTTTTCTTTTGGTACTTGTTTAATTTGGAGTGCTATGTACATATATTATGTATTTTTCATATTTAATTTTGGATATTCTCTCTTTGCCTCCACTTTCTTTATTTGCATGCATTTGAGAAATTCTATTAAAGAACCAATGATGATTAGTAGAGGCCAACCTCACAGTTAGGCGAACTTGCCTAATACCTTCCCCGATTCATACCTTAGCCTCTGAACCCTCTTTCTCTGGTTTAACATTTTCAAGAACAGTAGTCATTTTTGTTTTTCTTAATTTTTTTCAAAAACTAAGTGGCGACTCTATTTTCAATAAAAAAGGAATTTTCAAAATTTGGCTTTCAAGGTGTTAAAATATTTTTCTAACTTCTTTTGAATCCCATATTTTTGACCTTTTTTTTTTCAAAAATTCCTAAATCCCAACGCCACAATGATTTTGATGGGTCCTCGTTTGCTAATGCTTTAAACATGTTTTCAAGCAATGCCATTTAGTGGGAGCTCTTCCTTGCAATGCCAGATGCTAGGAAGCATGATTATTGGGTTACCAATCTCCAGACTAGGAGGTTATCATGGGTGATGGTGCTTTAGGAGTGTGTTACTATTTCAACAATGTTGTACTAATGGAGTTGTATTTCTAGTTTATTATCCCAAGTAGAGACTTTTTCCATGGATGTTTGCTTGATTATGTTTTTCTAATGTAGTATTGGTTTGGAGGATGTTCGTACATCTTTTGTGAACCAATATAATCTGTAATGTAATATGTTGAACATCTTCGTCAGCTCAATGCTATGTTCGGTTGTTTTAGTACTAATGATTTGCATGATTGTGTTAGTACTACTGTTTATAATGGTTTCATTGCGATGGATATTAGAATTTGTTCGCCTTGAATTGCAAATCTATGGCATTCCGAGAATGCCATAATTGTCTCTATCTCTTTCTACAAATTTGTTTTTGTACATGAACAGCGTCCCTTGCAGAATTGAGTCTGGAAGAGTCTGAAGATGTTCTTTTCAAGGAGGTATGGGATTTCTATCTTACTTGCCACTGTTTGTACGTCATGCTAATTTAGATGTCACACTCCTCCAGTTGCTTATTGAAGTGCATATTTTATGAGGTTAAAAAAATCTAATTGTAATGGTTCATCAACATATGGTATTCTGCATTATTTGAACTTATTGGTTGAATTCCAAATTTTTCTATTTCCTATTGAGTAGGATTTGACCTATATATATGTCATTGTATATCAAATAGATATAGGTTTGTATATTGGATATTGAAAGAATTTATTATTTTTCTTCTCATGTAGAATTTATTCCCTTAGTATCTTCTTCATCTTTCTCTCCTTCTATTTTCTCTCTTTACCTTTTGTTTAATTTGTTCAATTTGTTTTTATCACAAGAAGCAATGCTATAACGAACTGATGCCAAAATTTTGTAGGTCTTTTGTACAAAGAGAAAACCAAATTGCAATGTATGTCCAATGAGAGGAGAGTGCAAGCACTTTGCAAGTAGACCCATCTTTTTAGCTCCCCTCCCCCATTTGGCTAGGTAGACCCATCTCTTTAACCACCCCCTTCTGTTTTGGCTTGTTATCCTGTTTCCTGACTCTTTGTTTTTGGGCTTTAACTAAAGTATCAAAATTGATGAAATTTGTCTTCTCTTGGAATTGGGGTGCAAGATTAGGGGACTCTTTCAAATAAGTTCTGTATTAAAAGGGCACATGAATCATATGTAGTGCTGTTTAACATACCAATTGTTGGTAGCGAAACATACCAATTGAGATGAGGGGACTCTTTCAAATAGGTTCCATATTAAAAGGGCTCCTGGATCATATGTTTTCAAATTATTGAAGTGGTGGGCACATAGATCATATATAGTGCTGTTCAGCATACCAATTGTTGGTAAGAAAACTGGCCTAAGTGTGGATAACATCATATATAGTGTTGTTCAACATACCAATTGTTTCTTTTAACCATGTTTTTTTCCCACAGCTATACTATATAAAGTGCATAGTATCACATATCTAACTTGTCCTTTGTAAGAAAATATCAAAGTACCATCAAAGATGGTAGATCTGATGGGGTTTCACTATGGGATTTGCAGTTAAATTGCAATCTATAAGTCATATTCATGAATGGTTGTCTTCCATACATTAAGCAAAATCTTTTTTTTTTCTTTTCCCTTCTTTTTCAGCTTCTGCAAATTTTTGCAAGTGTAATTTCTACTCTTTGCATGATTCCTGACATTTGAGAATTAATTGACAATTCTCCAGAAAAGTGCTACAATGTAAATAATTTTCATTTTTATACATGATTTGAACCTGCTGGATAACACAATTTAGAGCTTACATGTGAACATATTCAGTTGTTTTGTAATGAAATGTGTTTAATGACGTATTCGTTAACCACTAAATCTGAAAATTAACTTAAAATGGGTCTTAATTTGAAGTCAAAAGAGGCTTTGATTTATTTCTAGTTTTAGAATACAATTTGTCGAATATTCAAATCTTCAACAGCGTTAGTAGCTCTAGCATGGAATGATTTCCACTTTGCTCCACAATGATAGTAGTGCTGCATTGAACAGCTCTTCTAATTTCACTTCGGGATTGACCAATATTAACTTTTCACAAGTGATGCTTCACAAAAAAACACTGCTTGTTTGTACTCTAGATTCTAAGCTAGGAAAATGGGGCATGGCATATAAACTGTACTCTCTCTCTCTCTCTCTCTCTCTCTCTCTCATAGTTCAATTATAACAACATTCAAAGAATGAGTATGAACTATTCTGGTTGAAATTTGAAGGTCCAACAAGATTCTTTTACCATCCTGCACATTCAGCCAAGGCTGCACTGTCCAAGTACTTTAACTGCCAAGCTGAACACTGATGGAATAGGTCATGTATTCACTGTGAAAGTGCACATACAGCCAAGGCTACCACTGTCAAAGGCTTCTACTTTAAGCATATTTGTATGCACACCTATGATCAATAGCTGCAGACCTACATATATAGCCAAGGCTACTATCAGCCTACTATAATATGACACACTTGTTGCAGACCCACCTGCTGTAATATTAGCTGTGGAGCTGTGTATTTAATTTTCTTGCAGGCTTAATCTCCACAGGCCAATAGCACATCTCCAAGAGTTTCAATTCAGACTTGTCGAAACTCCAAAACTACTCTAGAAGAGGTAATTTTCAGTAGTTGTTGGCCTTTTCAACTACAGTTAGTGCCCTTTCTAATTTAAAAAGCTTCTCTGATCAGTCATTGCAGTTATATTCTTTTATATACATGCTACATAAATATTTTTTGTAACTTTAAACAAAAAAAAAGGTTAAAAATTACTCTTAAAATTTTTTTGACTTAAGAGTAATTTTTAACCTTTTTTTTTGGTTTAAAGTTACAAAAAATATTTATGTAGCATGTATATAAAAGAATATAACAGCAATGACTGATCAGAGAAGCTTTTTAAATTAGAAAGGGCACAAACTTTAGTTGAAAAGGCCAACAACTACTGAAAATTACCTCTTCTAGAGTAGTTTTGGAGTTTCGACAAGCCTGAATTGAAACTCTTGGAGATGTGCTATTGGCCTGTGGAGATTGAGCCTACAAGAAAATTAAATACATAGCTCCACATATAATATTACAGCAGGTGGGTCTGCAACAAGTGTGTCATATTATAGTAAGCTGATAGTAGCCTTGGCTATATATGTAGGTCTGCAGCTATTGATCATAGGTGTGCATAAAATATGCTTAAAGTATAAGCCTTTGACAGTGGTAGCCTTGGCTGTATGTGCACTTTCACAGTGAATACATGACATGTTCCATCAATGTTCAGCTTGGCAGTTAAAGTACTTGGGCAGTGCAGCCTTGGCTGAATGTGCAGGATGGTAAAAGAATCTTGTTGGACCATCAAATTTCAACAAGAATAGTTCATACTCATTCTTTGAATGTTGTTATAATTGAACTATGAGAGAGAGAGAGAGAGTATAGTTTATATGCAAGGCCCTATTTTCCTACCTCAGAATTTGGAGTACAAACAAGCAGTGTTTTTTTTGTAAAGCATCACTTGTGAAAAGTTAATACAAGTCAATCCTAAAGTGAAATTAGAAGAGTTGTTCAATGCAGCACCATTATTATTGTGGAGCAAAGTGAAAATCATTCCATGTTAGAGCTGCTAACGCTGTTAAAGATTTCAATATTCGACAAATTGTATTCTAAAACTAGCACTAAATCAAAGCCTCTTTTGACTTCAAATTAAGATCCATTTTAAGTTAGTTTCCAGATTTAGTGATTAACGAATGCATCATCAAACACACTTCATTACAAAACAACCGAATATGTTAACATGTAAGCACTAAACTGTGTTATCCAACAGGTTCAAATCATGTATAAAAATGAAAATTATTTACATTGTAACACTTTTCTAGAGAACTGTCAAATAAATCATCAAATGTCAGGAATCATGCCAAGAGTAGAAATTACACTTGCAGAAATTTGCAGAATCTGAAAAAAAAAGGAAAAAGAAAAACAAGAAGATTTTGCTTAATGTATGAAAGACAACCATTCATGAATATGACTTACAGATTGCAATTGCAATTTAACTGCAAATCCCATAGTGAAACCCCATCAGATCTACCATCTTTGATGGTACTTCGATATTTTCTTGCAGCCTAAATCAACCGACTCACCTGCAAAATAGAGCATTTTTCGAAAACAAAGGACAAGTTAGATATATGATACCATGCACTTTATATAGTATAGCTATGGGAAAAAACATGGTTAAAAGAAACAATTGATATGTTGAACAGCAGTATATATGATCTTATCCACACTGAGGCCAGTTTTACTACCAATAATTGGTATATTGAACAGCACTATATATGATCTATGTGCCCAACACTTCAATAATAGGAAAACATATGATCCATGAGCCCTTTTAATATGGAACCTATTTGAAAAAGTCCCCTCATCTCAATTGGTATGTTTCCCTACCAACAATTGGTATGTTAAACAGCACTACATATGTTCAAGTTCCATAACCGCATCCATGCATTTCTTCATTTGCTCATGGAATTCACCATTACCAGAATCACCGATGGTGGAAGTACGATCCACCCCAGTAGTCACCATTGACTGTGAACTGAGCATATTCTGCTCCGTTTACTCGATCTTCTTTTTTCCATTCTCAGCAAACTCATAGAGCACACCTGTTATGTTGGCCGCAAATGAATCCCTTTTCTTGCCTTTGGTCTTGATAGTGCAGCTTTTTCCACTTTTTCCTTTGCGACGGGCATTATGAAGCTCTTCACTATCAACTTCCGTAGGGTTGCCTTCTTCTTTTGGGTTAAAATCAGGATCTAAACTATTGGTGCTCGAAGGCACTCTTATTGAGGGGTACATTAGGGCACCAGTAGTGGATGTGTCCCTGAATATACGGCACAACTCATGGTAATGTGGCATTCCTTTTTTCCAGAACCTCCTCGCGTGGTTATTAACCTATAGCAAAATTAGAGGAAGAAATGTATTATCATTTAGATATTTTTGTACAAGTAATTGAACAAAAATTAGTCATATTAGGTTACCTTATAGAGCCTCTCCCAAACATCATCAGGTGCGATCATCGTCATTTGGGTACTATCCCACTCTACACCGGTGTTTGCCTTCAATGGATTAAACTTGTTGAATAGAATGCACAGTTGGTTATATTTATTTCTAAGTTGGTCTTGGGTATATTGGTACTTAGTGCGCGCTATCATCTCATCCCGCATTCGTGTCCAAGCTTGTTTTGTAAATGTACAAGTTTGCCTACTAGACATTGACTTAACCTCTTCATCCATGTGGTGAATGAATAAGGTTTTATTTCTCTTAGTCCAAGGAGTTGAACTATGATCTCCTCCAACTTCAACCACATCTTCATCGGTGTAAATCGCATCAGTTGCTTTTGTTTCCATTGCCTAGTTTAAAAAAGAGAGTAAGCACAAATTAAACATTCATAAGCCCCACCAATTTGATAGCACTAACACCAATGTTAAAGATAAAGTTCAAAATTGCATCAAGAAGAGGGCATGGAATAACTCAGTATAGTAAAAATATAAGAATAAAAACTCCAGACAAGTGTTTATGTATGTGTGGCTTAAGCTGAAAGTTACCCAGGCATGCCTAGGCCCACGGTCCTCTTCCTGCTGTTTATTAATCTCAGGTTAGGCTCAAGTTGCCCACAATATTTAGGTTGGGTTGATTTTTCTTGGTCAGTATGATAACTAGTTTTATAACTACTATATTTCGGCCTTTTAAGGATGGTTAGCTTACTTTTATAGTGTTTTTCTTCTATTTGTTATATTTTGGGTTTTGAACAATTTTTTTCTTTTTTTAGTTTCTGGTTGTTTTTTCATTTGCACAAACCGAAATAGAAATGTTCACATGTAAGCACTAAATCAAACCCTCTTTTGAATTCAAATTAAGACCCATTTTAAGTTATAGTTTCCAGATTTAGTGGTTAACGAATGTGTCATCAAACACACTTCATTACAAAACAACTTAATATGTTCACATGTAAGCACAAAATCATGTTATCCAACAAGTTCAAATCATGTATAAAAACAATAAAAATGAAAATATTTTACATTGTAACACTTTTCTGGAGAACTGTCAATTAATCCTCAAATGTTATGTTTTGGGTTTTTTTTGTCTTTTTAGTTTATGGTTGTTTTTTCATTTGCACAAACCAAAACAAAAATAACCATAGCACACGAAGCATAACAAGTCAGTTGTCCATGTAGACCTTAAAAAATATCAAGCACAGCTGGTTCTCTTCAGCTTATTCACTGTGTTTGCTGGTGAGCTTCTCTTGCTTGATAATATTTTTATTACATATTTCATAATAGACATTGTAGTATGATGCTATAGACAGAGTGGGCCAACCAGATCGTTGGATTTGGAGTATGATTTGAAGATGAACTATGATTTTTATAGAGCTAAAAATGGAGACGTTGGGCAATGATAAGGGGAGAGGCACAGAGAGAGATACATAGATAGATCGAGAGAGAGATACATATACATAGATAGATCCACACGCACACAGAGAGCATACCTTGTTTGTAGATGTCTCAGTTGAAATCTGCTTGTAGATGGTCTCAATCAGTTGGATCTTACTTTACCGATTTAAAAGAGTAAAGAGTAAAGTGTGTTGGAAGACTTGCAGGGTTACCGTTGGATGTAATAAATGTGGGAAGAGAGCTGCTGTTGGGTTTCAAACCATGTCTTCAATTGTGGTAAGTTGATGGTACTGTAGACACGCGTTTCTTCTGTTGGCGCAAGTTGTTTTATAAACTAGCTGGAACACCAAAAATGTGTTTTCGATAATTTCCTAAATTTTGTAAATGTTTGCCAACTTTTGGCAACAGAAATAATTTATCAAAGACGTTGTTACTTTCAATTTACAAAAATTTGAAAACATAAAATAAAAACATTACCAAACACAACCTTAGTATTTGTTCAAATACACAAATTGATTGGTATCATTTGACTTATGAAACTAACATTTATTTTTACTTTTGAAATTCGATGTAAATTCTGTACTTCTTCATATTAATTCTGATATAAAACTAACAAGCATCTCATTCACTTTTGGCACTTTTAAGATTTTATTTCTTGCTTCTTATTATGACTATAGCAAATACCACTTCAAAACAAAATTATCGTATAATGTGACTAACAAGTGAATTATTTTTGAATTTTATTTAAATAGCATGTAGATTTTGTGGAACTAATGTATATACTGTGTTGCAATTAACTGATAATAATCTAAATTTTAAATTTTATTTTCGGTGTAATTTTTTCTTAAAAATGTTAAATTTTAATTTTTTGTATAATTCCTTCTTAAAAATGATTGAAAGCTTTATTATATTTAACATGATAGTATTTTTTTAATTTTACATAACTCGTCTTGCACGCCCATCACGTGTCCCTATTTGAACACCTTAAAAAAATCGGTGGTTTGGTCTTTACAGTTTTGCGTTCATAGTGATTATATTAGTATGATTATCATAAAAAAAAAAACAAACTGTCTTATGCATTTATAGTTATAGCTAATAAAATAGTGATTTTCATTTCAAGCACCATTTTGATTATATGATCTATTAAAATTTTAGATCTTTTTGAGTAGATAGTATGGTTTCATATGAAGTATAGATTTTATAAAATCATGTGTTCATTAATTATTCAAATTTGTATTTCTTGATCAATATTGTCATCCTTAAATGATCACCATTTCTTATTTTTTAAAAGAGTTGTTCTTATTTTCTAAAATAGTTGTCAACTATTTTTTGTTTTTTTTTTTTATACAACGGAAAGCACCAGTTTTTCCTTTTGGTGTTGAAGAACAAATGTAGGCAAACAAGTAAAAAAATTGGACTAATTAGAGGTGTAAAAGGGTGGAGTTTTCCCAAATTGAATTTCTTTTATTTTCGAAGAGAGTTTTTCTTATTTTCAAAAACTGTTTTGAACCAGTTTTTCCTCTTTTTTTTTTTTGCTTTATTTTCATTACCAATCGCTTCTTTGTTTTTAAATGTAATTATTTAAAAATATGATATGTTATTTTATTATTTTGGTTTTCTCCTTTGAGAATAACAACATAGTAAAACTATAAAATTAATCATCGAATATTGTTTCTTACTATTAAAAATATGCTTTATTCAAAAAATAAAAAGTAATACATTTTCTTATTAAGAAAAAATAATAATTACCTATTGGTGGTTTGATCTTTGCTGTTTTGGATTTGGCAACTCATTGGTTTTGCTTGTTTCTTAATTATTCAATTTCTGTGTGAATGGATTTTTTGTCATGATTTGAGATAAGCAAGCATGACAGTTGTTGCAATACAACCGTCTTTATTTTTAAATTATTCGCATTAAAGTAAAAATGTCTTGCTTTCGTAAATTATGTAATCTTCTACTTTGATTTTTTTCTAAATTTCTAAATTATATAGTATGGATCCCGATGAAATATCAAATTCGAGTCATTCAAGTAAACAAATTCCTATAATACCAAGAAGAAAACGACGTCGATTTTATGAACAACAAGCCATGCAACGACTGTCCTCTGAACAAGCTAATGAAATAAGAGAAAGATGAAAACAATTGGAGCAATTACAACGTCAAAACATGAGCTCCGAACAACATGCAAGCATATTGGAATGTCGTCGCGTAGCACAAAGCATAAAAAGGTCACATCATCAACAAGATAGTGGGAGTTCAAATATTTAACATGCCAACGACTCGATGAATGTTAGTACAAACTGTAAGTATCAAAGTATTTTATTGTGTTAATTTTAACACGCACTGAAAATAATTTTTATAAAATTATCAACTTTACAAATATCTTTCAACTACACTTGCAAACTTCTTTAGTTTTTCGATTAATTTCTTTAGTTTTCTATTTTGATGTGCTGTTTCACATGAGCAGGCTTTAGGAGAACCCAACTAACTCCTTTACCTCGATTTGCCCTACCAATTTAGTTTACGAACAAGGAAAAACAAGTGCTGGAGGTAATATCACGTGTTATACTTTTATTTAACGTTTGTTGTAATTCATTATATTTATGTAGAGTTATAATCAATTTATTATATTGTCATATAATTGCAATCAGTGTAAATAGCATTATTATTCTAGGTCACGAGCATGGTACAAGCGTTCCAAATTATGACGCGCAGTCTACTCTATTGAAATACGGTACAACACAAATGCATCTCGATCGTGTAAGAAGTTTCCATAAAACTATTCGTGCACAATATGTTCAACTCCCAACACCAACTACATGTTCATATTGTGGTGTAAGATTATTTTATCATGAAACATCTTCCATGTGTTGTAATAATGGAAAACTTACTCTTCCTCCAATAACTGCCCCAACTGAGATGATGGATATTTTTTCTAACCAAACTCAAGAAGGTTGCCACCTCAGACGAAATATTCGTCCATACAATTATATCTTCTCATTCACTTCAATGGGGGTTCATATTAATCAAAATCTGGCACAAATAAGTCGTGGGATATACACCCTTCGAGCCCAGGGAGTTATATATCATAGGATTGGTAATAGGGATGGCAATTTCTCCCGCCCCGTCCCGTTCCCGCCCCGCTTTGTAGGGTTTTCTCTACCCCCGATAACAAACAGGGTGGGGACAGTATTTGCTCTTCCCGTCCAATTTTTCCTCTTCCCGCCCCCGATTACATAAAATAAATATTTTTTAAATATTAATATATGTATAAAATATATATTTTACAAATATAATA
>JAOTRH010131047.1:0-14273 GCA_034768845.1 Heliamphora exappendiculata | reverse complement strand
ATAGCTATCAGTCCAGTATTGGGATGGCACCGTATGAGGCTTTGTATGGTAGACCATGTAGATCACCCGTGTGTTGGATAGACGTGGAAGAGACCACAGTCTTGGGACCAGACATGGTAAGGGAGACAACGGAGAAGGTTACGGCGATTCGCCAACGCCTATTGACAGCATAGAGACGCCAGAAGAGTTATGTAGATCAGAGGAGGTGACCTTTGGAGTTTGCAGTGGGGGATCATGTGTTTCTGAAGGTCTCGGCACATAGAGATTTGATTAGGTTTGGTCGTAGCGGGAAGCTATCACCGCCCTTCATTGGACCATTTGAGATCCTTGATAGGGTTGGAGAGGTTGCTTATCATTTGGCTTTGCCACCTCAGTTAGCATCTGTGCATAATGTATTTCACATTTCTATGCTTCGGAGGTACGAGCCTGATCCTTCACATGTGCTAGATTGGGCTGATCTGTAGATTGACGAGGATGCAACCTATGAAGAGCATCCAGTGAGGATTCTTGATACAAAGGAGCAGGTGTTGAGGAGCAGAACAATTGCTTATGTCAAGGTCCTATGGCATCATCACGGGGTTGACGAAGTGGCATGGGAGCTCGAGTCAGGGATGCGTGCTAGATACCCAGACCTGTTTACCTCGTAACCTTGTTGAGAATTTTGGGGGTGAAATTCCTTAAGGGGAGGAGAGTTGTGAGACGCTGACCCTTATCTTTTGAGTTGTTTATATATGTGACACTTTTATTCCCGTATATGATAGCATCGATGCATGGTTTATGCTTTTAAGTTGTAGAACGGCATGTGTACATGTGTTTTATGCTTTCCCAGATCTTGGTTAGGCTAGTTGGGTTGGTTTTTAAGCCTTAAAACCATAACAGAAACCAGTAGCGTTCTACTCGAGGGTTCAGTCGACTGAGGGGGTTAGTTCGGTCGACTGAATTGGTTTTTGGGAGTTCGGTCAACTGAACTTCTTAGTTCGATCGACAGAACTGAGGCGGTGCACGTTTTTCTAGGAGCTTCAGTCGATTGAAGTGCTCACTTCAGTCGACTGAATAGCCTTTTTGACGCGCTTATAAGAGGTTCTAAGGGCTGGAATGTTTGGAAAACCTTTTTGTTTCCATTTTCTCCTCCTTCTCTCTAGCTTTGAGGGCCCGGGGCTTGGTTTGTTGTTGATTCCTTCGTGGATCCTTGTTATCGGGGCCGGGGGCTTCGCATCCATCCGATTGGATTCTCATTCTGACACCGTTCAGTTTTGAGACGTCGAGTTCTTGGCTCTCCGAGGTAGGATTCTAGACCTACTACTGTTATGAGAGTGTTTTATGCAGTTATACTTGCTTTCACCGGGTATAAATGCATGAAATGTTGTTTACATGTCTTAAACCATGGTTTTTGGGTAAAAGTGGGTTTTTACGACTTTTTCTCAGTTGTATACATGTTTCGGGTACGTGGTATCCGTAGTTTTCAAAAAGAGGTTTGAAAACAGTGATTTGTGAAATCCGGTGAAAAACGTCTTTTGGAGGTTTGGAGCTAACCTGCGGGGTTGAGTCTCACCTTTTTACACGTTTTGTTGGAAATGGTTTTAGATCACCATTTTGATGAATTGGATCTCTTTTATACAAGTGAGGTATAAACTATTTTGCGGATTTTTCGTAGTTGAGCTATGGTGGGTTTTTAAATGGTTCTATAGATGTACCGTGACAGTGAGTGGTTATGAGTTGGGCTTCTATTGCTCCTTGGTGTAAGTCCAAAAACGTGCGTAGAGTGGGTTCACTACGGTCCCTCGGGTTAAAACCCATAAACGTGGTTCAGTTTTCCTTCATCCATCGGTCGTGGCAATCCGTAAAGAAGCAGGTGTGTGATTTGGTTATGTTTCGTCCATCGGTCATGGCAAACCGTAAAGAAACAAATGTGTGATTTGGGTGCTTTCCCATCGGTCAGGTAAATCCGTAAAGAAGTCGGTTGCCTCCGTGAATGGCATTGTTGTTGTAACTCCGTATAGAACTTGTCATTACCTAGCAGGCCTTCCGTGGTTCAGGAGTAGGGTAATGGACAGGAGTCTATAGTTGTTACCTTTGTCTGTACGACAGAGTCGGTACATAGGATTCCATTTACATCTTTTCTCCTCGGCTGTGTGGCCTGAGTGGAGCTTACTATTTATTTACAGCTTTTTCTTAACTGTGGTATGATATCTGTTAGAATGATATGCATAGTTTGAATGATGAAAAACGTGGATTTTTATGAGATAAAACCTTTTTAGACTCGTGATAGTCTGACGGAAAACTTGTGATTTTAGAAGAAAAACCTTTTTGGCTCCGGTGGTTGAGCCCGTGTGTGTAAAATTGCATAGCCTGCTTTACAGTTTTACTGTCTATACTCTATTGGGCTTCGGCTCACGGTGTGGAATTTTGCTGTAAAACCCTTTTCAGGTGAGCATGATGAGATGACCTAGTTACAGAGGTGATGGAAGACTTGCTATAGTTTTCCCTTTTTGAGACATGCACTTACACATGTGATGCCTGTTGAGGCTGGTTTTGTACGCCTTTAGGCGATATGTTTATTCATGTATGAGAATGCATGTTTTCAGTTTATGAGAGTTGAACTGTGGGGATTTTTATCCAAATGTTGTACATTTTTATTATCAACTGTGAAACCTATTTTCTTAAATGGGTGTTTTGGTAAGCTTTCGCGTGACCCGGATGTTTGGGGCGTGACACTTGGTACGTTTTCAGACTGTTAAAGTTGATTGTCGGGTTGTGTGGGTTGATGATTCCTCTCATATCCCTTAGTTTCTGTGTCTGCATCCATTTTGCATCCATCCTGTCCCCTAATAGTCTTTTGAATCCCAGCGGTACCTTTAGACGGTAGGTGATTTCATCGCATCTTCCAATACCCTTAGCGGACCCATGTATCTTGGAAAAGACTTAGGCTTTTTCCACTTTCACGTCCTTTTGGGGAACACTCTCGCATACACTCACTCTCTGATACGATAGTCTTTGCGATAGTCCTGGCGGCTCCAGTAGATTACTACATCTGTTTCTTCATCATCGTCTGGCTTTGGTGGCGGCGCCTCTAGTGGATCATAAAAGAAGGCAATGGCTCGCTTCTCGTTCTCGTCGTCATCCTCAAGTTCCTCCTCATCGCCTGCTCTGAAGTCTATTTCGTCCCCTACCACATCAGGTTCTTTATTTGCTCCTACTTCCTCGACCTCTTCCTCTCCCTGAGCTGGCCACTCATCCGAAAACATCCATGCTAACGAAAACACGTCTACTAGGTCTTTCTTTTCGGCGGGTTCTTCCTTAGGGTCTGAGTCCTCTTGTTCCGATGCTTCCCATGGTTCCCCGGCTAGGTCTGCGTCGAACGCCATCCTAAAGATAGAAAGATAGAGAAAATCCTAAGGTAAAAATTATAAGTTGTTAAAATTATACGTGATAACTTAATAGTACAGACACTCTACAGAGTTTCTACACTACATAACTCATAATCTCCCATTTTCGAAGGCCTAAAGGTTCACTAAACCTAGGCTCTAATACCAACTGTGATGCCCTATTCCCTGGGCACGTTGGGACATACATAACTATAAATAAGGGACATATTCTAGCCGAACATTCATAATTACATATGGTAATTAATACATCATTAACGGTTTAGAATTTGTTCAAAATACTTAATGATTACAGTCATCCAGAAAATTTAACAAGTTACAATATGTCAGTGGGAAAAACTACACAAAAGATAAAAAAGGTAGACATCCTACGCCTTCAAGCAGCGTCGTTGGGGTTAATCGGCTCCTTCCACTCTCCCCTTTCTTTGTAGTCTTCTTCCTCAATGAACACTCTTTCCTCAAAAAGTCCTTCTTCTTTACCTGTGGCACGAATGCCATGAGCCGGAGCCCAAAAGCAAATTTTCTAAACTGTCTAACAAACTCACAACAAAATATCCTACAATACATATTGTATAATACCTAATGCAATTTTAAGGGGCAGAGATATAGACAATTTATTATTTTCAACAGCACAAGCACATATAAGAACAATTGTGCGGATGCGTGACGCAATTTCCCAACCCAAGTACTTCCAGGACAATATCGTGAATTCCACGCCGGGAATTATAGAATAGACTTGATGGCTCTTGATCACCGAACCTATCCTTGTCTCGTTGCGAATAATAAATGCCTTGTCGGGCTTTATGCCACAACTACTTTACTCAATGGCAACGACATGGGGACCGACTTTTATCCAATTTTATCCATCCTTATTCCAGGTCGACTAGTCCCATCCTAAGAATAAGGATATTCATTAGGTGTCAACCCAAAGTCTAATTAAAGCTAGTTACGAACCCATGGTACCTAATTTCCCCTTTTTCAATAAAAACCTCCAATTTTGTTTCCAAATATGGCAACCAGGGACCCCTAGACCCACAACCACTGTATAATGATTTCCATTTCACCAAACCCAATTTGAAAGATACGAAGGGACTCTAATAATCGAATATGCAATATGTAAATGTTCATGGTGTGCAACATGCTTCTTGTGTGCAGTTAATCATGGCATGGCGTATAAATATGATAGGGCACATGGTATAACTTACTAAAGCATCAACTGCAATCATGCGAAGCATAACCACAATTTAAGCGACATAGAATCGATGAGTTTATTTCATCAAAAGAATTATTTTCATACACTAATTACTCACAAAATTCATATAAGATTCACATACTCAAGTCTCATAAGTAACACACAATTCGAACACTTAGCCAATTTTAGGTACAAGTTTAATTGCCAGTTTTAAAGTTACGATAGCATTTTGAAGTACTTAGACATTGATTTAATTTCTAAAATTTTAACACCAATTAGATAAAAATATTTCCTATAACTTTTATATTCATCACTACGGTCAGTTCCTAAGATAAAAAAGGTCATTTATTTCATTTTAGTAAATATCCTTCAGCATTTTATTGAGAAAAACATAGCAATTAGGCCTCTGTTGGCAACAGTTTTGGGGCATCAATTCAAGGCCTATAGGTATGATGTTTGGTGAGCTTTTACTTTAGGGTGTCCCCTACAAGTTTTATGTTTTGTTCTAAGGCAAGTTATTTGGAAACAATTTGAGAATTTGGCCAATTTATAAAAATGGTTCAGTCAGTTTAAAGAGGGTCTGCAGAATGTGATTTTAACAGAGAAAGCTCAAAACGTTTGGGATCTCATCCGATGGTATTTTGGGCTGGTTTTTTCTTAGTCATTAGCTTAATATGTTAGCTAAATTGTTCATGTTCACCACTTTTGGATTTGACTTCTAAAAAGTTAGGTTTTAGGTCTCACAAAAATATGTGACAGATAGGTATGTCCGTCACTGAACCTCAATAGTGAATTTGGAAGGTGTTTTGACCCATCAAGACTTCATATGTTTGTCTTAGTTTTGGTGAAAAGAAAGATAAATATGTCATCTACAAGTTTTATGTTTTAACCTAAGCTTGGTTCTCACTCTAACTTAGAGTTTTAGGTCTGCAACTTAGAGTGGTCAAGATCTGACACTCTTTGGCAAAAATGAGATATCTGGAGTTCTAACCAACGAAATTACTTCAAACCAATTTTGTATGAAAGAGAACTCAAAATGATAGATCTGGAAATAAAAATCACTTTAAGATCATTTTTCTACAATTAGTTGTGATGTTTTAAATTCGGTGGCAAAAAGTAAGTTAATCCAGAAAATCAGGCTACTTAGGGTTTTGGTTGCTTAGCTTATGTTGTGTACATTTTTGACATGTTTTATTTCCATGCATGTTATAAAATTACATAAACCAAAACTCAAGAATACACACAAGCCATAAAACTCAAAAACATACACATGTAAGCATATATAAAGCACAATCTTACCTTAGCAATCCACTATTTGCAACTACAACGCCTTTTTTTGAGTTATTCTTCATTTCTTTTTCTTAGGGTTTGTTATAGAGATGGGTTGAGGAGTATCTTGAAGGAAAATATCAGAAGGAGTTGCTTACCTCTTTTGATGCCTAGAAAGTTGAGAAAGAGATGGACTTAGTTTTCTTTCCGTCTTCTTGATTCTCTCTTCCTTCTCCTTCTTCTTTGTAAACACTTACAGATTTTTGGGTAGCTCTCCCTCTCTCACCTCTTAGCCGAATGTGTAAGGAGGAGAAGTGGGTGTTTGGTATATTTTTATACACAAATTTTAATTGTGGGATAATTATCACATAAATTTTAAAATTGAATTTTTTAGGTTCCTATTAGTTGCATGAGAGGTGGGATTTAATAAAGGATTACAAAAATCAGATTTGGATTAGTGGTATTTGGGCCTAATCAGTTTTGTGGGAAGATAAAACTGATTTGGTAATTAATTTGGGTTTTAAATTGTATTTTAGTACCATTTTATGAGAGAAAATTCATAAAATATTAATTTTGTGTATCTTTTTGGTGTTTAAATCTACTAAAACCTATTATATTAATGTATTTATAATTAATTTAGTTTTTTCATGATTTATCATAATTTTGATAATAATTAATTAAATAAGTATAGTCTTTTAAACTAAATTGAGCTAATTTGACTAGAATTGGCTTTTTGACATATTTATTGTGTAGAGATTTTAAATAATTATTTATTTACTTTTGTTGACCTACATTATCATATTACTATATATATTACTTATATAAAAAGTATTAGGTCGAAATAATTCTTAATTTATATATCTTTTTAAAATTTTAAGCTTAAGAGGCAAAAAGTAGCTTTTTGGGCACATTCTCCTAGGTGGCCGGCCATGCAACGGTAATTTGGTCATTTTTATTGTTATTTTGTATTTTATTAATTAATTGTATTTAAATATCTAATTTTGGGTATTCGTGTGTCAAAATTTGAATTCTTAAAATTTTTTACTGTACTAGGGGCAAAATGGTCATTTTACCCTAATTATGAAAAATTTTTATTTTTAATTTTATATTTTATATTATTTACTTAATTTAAGCTATCCCAAGACATTTTTGAGCATTAGGACTTTGCCTTTGAGTATTAGGCCTTTTTAGGATTTTCGATTTAAATTAGGGTTTCGAGTTGAATTAGGGTTTTTCATTTTTCTAGCGACCTAAGATCTCATCAACTAATCGTCGCTAATACTAGTGTCTGGGCTTAGATCGTTTCGTGAGTAGTTACAATCTAGGCTGTTACAACTAGGATACGGGCCAGGCTGTTACAGACTAGGTGGTTACTACTAGGATTCGGACCGGGGTATTACACAGAAGACCAAATTATAAGTTCTTACAAAATATAAGTTTTTGCTCACAATTTAGATGAAATTAGACAAACCATCAGTACGACTATAGTAGTTTTAGTAGACCTATCTTGTAATAACCCGAACTCAAGATATGAATAAAAAAAAAGAACATCTCAAAAGAAACAAAATCTCAAACCTAAGTTCGGTAAGAGGAACCGGCTAACCTTTTCGAGCCTGAGATTCAAGAAAGAGGGGGGACCACACCAGCATATATTAAAATCCTAGGGTTGAGGATAAGAATTCAAAGTTATAAGTCCAAGTCATTTAAGACAAGAGTTACGCTCAAAAAGTTAAGAAACGTACCAATGTGAAAATATCCAAATTTTTTCCTACAATTAAATAAAAAGAATTATATATATATATATATATATATACACACACATTCAAGTGGCTAGACCTATGAATTTGTGTCAAACTTAGTGACCAAGTTTCATGAACTCAAGTTAAAATAAAGTAACTAATGTTAGGCAAACTAACCCATGGTTAAGGAAACTTCTCAAACAAGCTTTACCCACTAACTTTTTCTATAAAAAAAGGCAATGAAATCTCTCATTTCCTCTATATTTCGTGCCATAGTGAGAGGAGAGAAAAAGAAGAAGAAAAGAAGAAAAGAAGAAAGAAGGAGGAGGAAGAACCAAGGAAATTTAGGAATTCATGGAGCTAAAGCTAAGTCCAAGGCCTTCCATCACCAAGAAAGTAACCATGGTCCCTAAAATCAAGAAAACATTTAATGGTCAGAATTGTTTTAGTACTTCACGTTTTAAGAGGGGTAGAACTTCGTGTTGACGGTTAAGTCATGTTTGCTTGCTAGGCATAGAAGTTTTGTTACCCAAGGAGCAAGGTTAGCTCGCTGACAAAGGTTCGGTTCGTATGCATATAAGATAAGGTGAGAGTGCTTAGCCATTATCTAAAACTTGAGTTTATATAAATGATGCTTAAAAATTCTTTGAAACGCATGTTTGAACTATGACCAGTTTGACGATTGCATGAACTTATTGTTTTCAAAAGCCATGTTGTTTTTAATTCAAATGTGCTATCTATGATATTCTGAGCTAGCATGATGTTACTATGAAAGTATGGTTAATGCTGTGTGGTTGTTCTAAAGTGCCAAGTTATAAGGATTTTTAGCCATTTATATCCCGGAATGAGGGAGGTTACCCAACTATGGGTTTTTCATTTGTCCCTTCAGGGAGGTTTCCCGTTAAGCGGGGGTTTTTTCTTTAAAGGCTTTTGGGCTAAGTCCCTTGTTTTAGTACATACCACTTGTGCTTAGTGGAGAGTGGCCCTCATTCCATCACGTGGCTATCTGTGCATTGAGAATTGAGATTACGGTACCATCGGAACTCTCAGTCGTGAGGTTGATAACTACTTGGACATTGTTGGGGTTCGAGTTTAGATTTGAGAAAGTGGTCATGCATTTTAAATTTTTGGCGGTTGAGCTGGGAACATATTTCTATTTGCAATACTTAGAAGGTTTTGTATAATCTGTGATATTTTCATGTTCAAGCAAATGCATCAGTTTCTGTATTTTCGTGAAAAATGTGATAAACTTGTTTTAGAAAGAGTTTTCAGTTATCCTTAACTAAGTAACTATCTTTTTTATTCATGATAATACTAAGTGCACTCTCCTATAACCTCTGTGGTCGCAGATATCAGGAACGGCTAGGAGTTGGTCCCCCATAGGCGTCGTCGAGTAGTTTTGGTTCTGGTGTTGGAAATTGTTTTGGTTTAATTTTCTTTTGTTTAGTTTTTAGTTTTGGCAGAGTTTCCTGTATAAGACCCTAGAGGTTTTTGATGTTTTAGAAGTAATATATGCCCTTGGGATGGCGAATCCCTGGTGACTCATGTATACCTCTTTTGACATTAAGGTGTTGTGGTTGTTTAGAAGTTATTGTTTGGTCTCTTAATATCTTTATCCTTTGTCTTTCTCTTTGGCCGCCGGTCTGCGGCGGGATCACATCCCTTGTACAGGTTTGGTACCTTTCGGGAGCGGGGTGTTACATTTTGGTATCAGAGCTCTAGGTTATAGGTTATTTAGACTTGTCAGAGTGTGGTCTATGGTGGACCGTAGGTTAAACGTGTCATCTCACGGTCTGTTGAGAAGAGGGGTTTAGGCCTGGGGTTGTCATACCTTTGCCTTCGGGCATCTGACTAACTGGCATTGAGGTCCATCTGGGAAACGCGTTCTGCAGACGTAGGGTCCTAATTGGAAGTCTAAGCAAGTTATCAGGTTGCGGAGATAACTCAGGAGGGGTCTTGTATTGCTTTCAGTTTGTGAAGTCTAAGCAAGTAATCAGGTTGGGAAGATAATCCAGGAGGGGTCTTATATTTCTTTCAATTTGTGAAGTCTAAGAAAGTTATCAGATTGAGGAGATAACTCGAGAAAGGCCTTATGTTGATGTTATTTTGTGAAGCCTAAGTGGGTTATCATTTTAAGGGGGATGAACCTTACATCATTAAAACCTTTCGTAGACAGTTTATTCTTCTCCTCATGTCTATAAGTTGGACTCCTGTGTCGAGCCCTAAGTCATTGCTTTCCTACGATTGGAAGGAGCATGGAGAGACTCAAACAGAGCGCCATTCAACCTGAACCAGTAGAATGAGGCACGATAAGAAGAATCTTCGCAAGTGGGACTGGTGGAACTTGATCTAATCGCTAGGATGTTAGAGGTGATCGTAAGATTGATGGAACAGAATGCGAGTTGGATCGCGATGTGAGCTAAGAGAAATAGTAACCCCTTAATCAAACCATTTAAGGATCTGAGTGAAAAGAAGTTCATAGGAACCCTTAGCCTTGCTGAAGTAGAAAACTGATTGAAGGATGCCGTGCATATTCTGGATAGATTGGGGGTAGATGCGGATAATAGGTTTGACCTCGTAGCTTTTATGTTTAGGGGAGAAATATACCACTGGTGGGAAGCCATGGAACGATTCTTGAAGATGCTGGTGCTAGGAGTTGAACCTCCCGTACCCTAGAGAATCACTTGGGATCATTTTGAGAAAACGTTCGACGTGCAGTACAAGCCCATAAACTACAAGCATGAGAAGGAGCGGGAATTCATCAACCTAGAACAAGGAAGGATGACTTTGGAAAAATTCAAGATGAAGTTTACAGAGTTGTCATAATATTCCACCCAACTTATACCTGATGAGGAGATAAGATGTAGAAGGTTCAAGAATGGATTAAGTTTTCGGATTAGAACAAGGATGACAATTCTCGAGATGAACAGCTATGCAAGATAGGTGAACATAGCTCAAGATGAATTGCAATGCGGGCTAGAAGGACCCGTACTCTTTAGTTAAACAATTCAAGAATTTGGGTACCAAGGAGTTTGTGAAAACAGTTAGTCCCGCTGACGCTGAAAATTGCTTGAGCGGTGGAGTGTGCATTTTAGACAGACTAAGTTGTTCAGGTGGTAAGTTCTTAAGTATCGATTTGTATTCGTTTGACATCCAGACTGTGTAACTCATATGGAGTTGGTATTCAATTTTTGTTATGGTATCGGTGTGAGTCACAAGGAAGTTGCTTTCGAAAACCTTTTGTGATGTGACATGTTAGGGAAAACCTGTTTAGATTAGTGCATAAAGGTTGCTTGTATAGAGAAGGAATTTTCTCATGGGAATGTGTGGATGACAAGTTGAAGGGTGATATAATTCTAGTGTTTTTGGTGGAGTTGCGAAGCAACTTAATGTGAGTACGCGGGAGGAATAAGTGTTTGGATGAGAATAGTGAAAGTGTAACTGAAAGTGTACGAATTAATGGGTATGATTTTTGTAAATTGGCCTTGATTGAATCGAGTGTCTTGGTAAAATGCAGGTAAGATGAAATAGTTAAAGTACGAAAGTAGTTTTTGGTTCGGTTGTGCGGTCGAGAATGTATAAAGGAATTAAGTGATGATGGTAAGAGATTTTAGAATCCGGAGTTAGTACTGTACGGTTAAAGTATTGTTGGGTGAGTGGTATGTATGTGAAGGAAATATGCGAATATATATTAAGGTATGGCGAGAGTTATGTTTGGGTTTGTATGGGTAAGCATATACCTGTGGAGCATTTAGTCTACGTGATATGTTTAGCTCTAGTGACGCATTAGGTTCAAGTGGCGGTATTTGTCTTAATGGTCGTAAGGCTAGAGTGGTAATTAAAAGTGTGTGTAAAGATTGTGTGTTGAAGATAGAAGATAGGGAGATGTTAGTAGTTTTGATGTTTTTGGTTATGTCTGAGTTTGATTTGATTCTTGGGATAGACTGGTTGTCATCTTACCATGCGTCGCTAGATTGTGTTAGGAAAAGAGTAATCTTTAAGATATCCGGGCAGGAGGAATTTGTTTTCCAAGGGGACAAGGGTAGAATATATATCCGTATCGTGTCGGCCATTAAGGATTCGAAGATGTTGAAGAAGGGTTGCCATGGGTTTTTGGCACATGTGATGGATATAGAGATGGAAGAAAAGAAGCTTTCGGAGGTACCAATGATTTGTGAGTTTCTAGACATATTTTTCCCAAATAATTTACCAGATTACTCCCAAATCGAGAGTACAGTTTATAGTCAATCTCTACCTGGGCACAGCGCCCATATCTAATTCTCTCTATAGAATGTCACCTTCTGAGATACTAGAGTTGAAGGAACAACTACAGGAGTTATTAGAAAAAGAATTTATCCGACCTAGTGTCTCATCATGGAGAGCACCTGTACTGTTCGTTAAAAAGGAGGATGAAACACTGAGGATGTGTATCGACAATCGACAATTGAATAGGGTGATCGTTAAGAACAAGTATCCTTTGCCTAGGATAGACAACTTGTTTGACTAGCTGTAAGGAGCTAGAGTGTTTTCAAAGATAGACTTGAGGTCAGAATACCATCAATTGAAAGTGTAGGAGTCAAATATACCCAAGACTGCCTTTAAGACTCGTTACGAGCATTATGAATTTCTTGTGACACCTTCTGGGATTAATGAATGCGTCTACTGTGTTTATGAACCTAATGGATCGGGTGTTGAGAAGCTTTCTAGACCAATTCGTAATTGTGTTCATAAACGACATTCGAATATATTCTCAGAGTGAGGAGGAACACAGAGAACATTTAAAGATTTCTTTGCAGATCTTGAGGAAGCACTAGTTGTATGTAAAAATTCAAAAAGTGTGAGTTTTGGTTGGATCGAGTGGTGTAGCTGGGTATATTATATCTGGAGGGGAAATATAAGTGGACCTAATGAATGTGGAAACGGTAGTCAATTGGAAAAGGCTAACTAGCGTGACTGAGGTATGAAGCTTTTTGGGGTTAGCTGGTTATTGCCAGCGTTTTATTGAGGACTTTTTCCTAATTATGAAGCCCTTGACTCGGTTAACTCAGAAGAATGCCAAGTTTGAATGGTTCAACAGATGCGAACGAAGTTTTTGAGAGTTGAAGTCTAAATTGGTGTCAGCACCTGTACTTACCCTTCCGTTAGCCAACAAGGGCTTTGTTATTTATGGTGATGCGTCACACCAAGGTTTGGGTTGCGTATTGATGCAACACAAGAAGGTTATCGCCTATGCGTATAGACGCGTATAGACAATTAAAATCTCATGAGAAGAATTATCCTACCCACAATCTAGAGTTAACTGCAATCATCTTCGCGCTCAAGATATGGCGACAATATTTGTACGGCATCCCTTGTGAGATCTTTACGGATCACTACAGTTTGAAGTATATTTTCACCGAGAAAGAGCTGAACTTGAGGTAAAGGAGATGGGTGGAGTTAATTAAGGATTATGGCTGCACGATTCACTATCATCCAGGGAAGGCTAACGTCGTAGGAAATGCCCTAAGTTAAAAACCATTGAGGAAAATAGTGCATCTACAAGCAGTACGAGCTGGTACATTTTATGAAATGTGAACGCTTAGAACCCATCTTGCCATAAGAAAGAATGGAGGCCTATTAGCAACTTTGACCGTAAAACTAACTTTTTTTAGATCAAATTCGAGCAGCATAATTGGCGGATAATCAAGTGGTTAAGATAAGGGCAAAAACAACAGCTAAAGGGAAGACATAATTTGAAATTTGAAATGACGTGTTGTGGTTCAGTCACATATAGTATGTACCCAATAATGGGGAGTTGAGGAGGCAAGTCTTAGATGAAGCGCATAACTCAACATACACCATGCACCCGGGAAGTACGAAGTTGTACAAAGACTTAAAGGAAATATATTGGTGAAGTGGGATGAAGAAGGACGTAGAGAATTTCGTGACAAGATGTTTAGTATGCCAGCAAGTTTAGATTGAACACTAGAAGCCGACATGATTATTACAACCGTTACCAGTACCCGAGTGGAGGTGGAAACATATTACCATGGATCTTATAACCGGACTCCCTCGAACACCCAAGGAGAATGATGCTATTTGGATAATTGTGGATAGGTTGACGAAGTCAGCTCACTACTTCCCAATAAAGATGACGTATTCTGCGGATCGATTTGTACGACTTGATATCGATGAGATCGTTAGGCTACAAGAAGTACCAGTATCTATAGTATAGGACAGAAACCTACGTTTTACGTCTTAGTCTTAGCCAAGCTATCAAGAAGCATTGGGGGCTACTTTAAAGTTTAGCACGACATTCCATCTACAAGCTAATGGTCAATCGGAGAGAACAATTCAGACCTTAGAAGATATGCTTAGAGCATGCGTTATAGACATTGCTGGAAGTTAGGAGGAACATTTATCGTTGATCGAGCTCGCTTTTATTAATAGTTTTCAGTCAACTATAGGAATGGTCCTTTACGAGGCGTTGTATGGTAGGAAATGTAGAAACCCAATTTGTTGGGAAGAAGTCGGAGAGAGGAAGTTTGTCACGCCCCAAAACCCGGGGTCACGTGAAAATCCACCAAACATCCATTTCATATGAAAATACAGGTTTTTATACATTAAAATTCGCCTGTTGAAACCAATGGAATACCCAACATAGTGTATCTCTCATAAAGAAAAGACATACAGTTCAACATGCATACAATA
>JAOTRH010131036.1:0-14274 GCA_034768845.1 Heliamphora exappendiculata | reverse complement strand
ACCTAAGAATTCTTGAATTAGTTAGAAATGTAATATTTTAATTCTGCGACTCTGATGCACTTTCTGTAATATTGATATTTCTCTTCTGATATATTAAAATCTCATTTCTTTTGACTTATTCTTTTAAGTCAATTTAATTACTTAGAAGTGAAATAGATAATTTATGTTTAACAAAAACAAATATATGCTATTTTCACAAGTAATTAAGGAAGAGACTTTTAAATGATATTTCTAAAAAGTAGACCGTCACAACTTGGTATCAGAACTTTGGTATACGAAACCCGAGTGGCCTTGTGTAATGGGTAGACCAAGGTTCTATTGTATGAATTATATATGTATACTTGTTATTTGTACTAATTAATAATGTGCTATTATGTTCTAAGTATAATATATTTAATTCATTATTTTTGGGCTGTCATACGATTTGAATCCCAAATAGAATCTCGAACTAAGAGTCTTATAAAGAATTGTAGTTAATTATTGCACTCATTAAACCTATTATAATTGACATAACGTCATATCAAATCATATACAATTGGTGAATGGTTAGAATAAGAGTAAGTAATCGCAACAGTTAGAGAGTCGTCAGTAACAATTACGATGACAATATCATTAGTGTATTGGGATATATTGAGGATAGAAAACGTGAAAATGAAAGGACGCATGAGTTATATATATAGAAAGACTATGTATATTTTGAAGTCGATAGTGGATATTTGTAGGTTTCACACTGAAGCAAATTGAACGGCTAATATTGGAGAGCTTATACTTTTGAGACATGACAAGAAATTGTAAAAGTATTAGAATCCAAAAAATTTAAGTACAAAATTTGTTTAAGGGGGATAGGTAAGTTGTTTATAATCATTTTGTGTAATTCACATTCGTTTAGACAAGTTAAACTTGATGGTAACCCTTCTTCATGTTTGATTCCCTTAATTCATTCAACACGACTCTTGAACTACTTTTCTTTCGCTTAGAACTTGGAGTTGTGAATCTACTTAAGATTAACCTTTTAAATAAATCATGTTTTCAAATGCTTAAATCTTATGCATTCTTCCTTTCTTGGAATGAACAATTTCTTAAATTTTTCGTTATTTTGGCCACTCTTAAATTGATAAATAATCCATTCTTGTTATGATCATTCGTTTTCTTTAAAATTTTAAGGACTTACTCGATTGCGAGAGTAACCTTGTGAACCATTGTATGCAATTGAAATCTTTTTCAGGGCACTACACTTAGATATTTGTTTTGAAGTACGTGTGATCAGCGTAACTTCAAGACAGATATCTAGTTGAGTACTCAAAGTTTAACCTTATTTTCTTGAGGTTTTATCCAAATTGTTGATTTCAATCATGCGAATAATTCGTTCAACCTAGAGTGCTATTTTTTGTGGTGCCTCTTTATTTCATCTATATAATTGAGCCTTGAGTAACCCTATTGTTATAATACACCACTTCGTTTAAAGTTGACTACATATGCCTCTATTGAGCCCACTTGATCTCTTGTATTTTAAATATCGAACCGTAGTGAGAATCTTATCTTGAATCTTGGAGGAGAAATTGTTCACCTTCCCATTTGGTGTATTGACCTCTAATTCGTCTTATTAAGTAATCTAAAAAATCTCGTTTATGCATAACAAGATTATTTTAAAATAAAAATAATAATAATAATAACAACAACAACAACGTAAGAATCTTTTGAGGTTACCTTCCTTAAGTAGAAGTATCATATTGTGTTCAAAGAATGATAATAGTAACAATAACTATAAATAAATAAATATACTCATAATTCAACATATAATTGAGTGAATTAAAACTGTGGAGACAATTCATTGGCTCATCGATTAAAACTTTTTTTGTAGAATGGTGAAAACTCGAGGAAGAGGAAGAGAAAACCATCAAAATGTACCAGTCGACTTGGCACTTAACCCGCCCTGCGTAAACCACCAAATAATACCGAGTTAGGTGATTTAGTTCAAGCCTTGCGGATCTTGGCTAAAAACACGAATCCTCATTCACCGTGGATTCAACATAATCGAGCATGATTATTATCAGAGTTTAAATAAGCAATGCTAGTGTGAGTTCAATGATATCTGAACTCTTAATTATTGCACAGTGTTAGAATAATATATATCAAACGATTATCTAGAATTCAGTAGCGAGCAACCCCACATTTTATACGGTGGATATGATCATTCCTTATAGTCACCTGGCCGTGGCCCCCACCCTTATTGCCTCGCCTCGCTGGTATGCTTATTGTTCTTCAGCGGCCAGGACGTCGTTTAACCCATCATTCATTCATGTATCATTTTTACTCGTTTTTTTTTTCACCATTTGTTTTTATTTTCATTATTTAACAATGTAACATGTTAGACATCCATGTGAAATAAAAACTAATTCAGATATCAGATATTTACCTAATATAGCAGAGTTTAATTGCGCTTGTCTCAAAATTTTAAATCTAAATAATACGTTAAAATAACAATTACGCAGCATTCCACGTTTCACTTTAATCATTCTACTTTTATAACTCTATATTTATTTTTATTAGACCTTTATTAATTACTAGAGATTATTTTATCTTTATTTTCTAACTTTTGTTTTATTTTATAACTAACCTAATTTGAGGCAAACACATCTCCTAAACATAATACAATACCGAGGTTATCATCTAAACTACATTCTTATATATACTGAATGCATTCCCAACGGAGGCTCCAATTGAATTAAACGCAATAAATATTGAATTTGCATTGAATTACATATTAACTCTTCACATTGAACTTGCATTAATAAATATTATTATTATAATTATTATATACGTATATATGTATATTTATGTATATATATTTATTATTATTAACTAATTATAATTAAATACCATTATTTTTGTACTAAATTCTTAATTAAGTAAGTTTTATGTATCTAACGGACGTAAACCGAAAAGTCATTAATGTACTTATTATTTTAATAAATTATTTATTTATTTAATTTAATTAAGTATATTTTTTTTTGAGATATGACATTTTTACCTGAATATTTTTAACTAAAAGTTACAGTAATAGACGAAAGTAAAGACGTCGACTCTATTTCTATTGAAAGTTTGGTTAGAAATTTGTAAACCTACGAGCTAAATTTTTAAATAAAAAAATTTAAAAAATTTAGTATTTTCTTCAACTCAAGGTTCTGCATATGACTCTGATGATAATTTAGACCATAAGATGATGCATATTTTTGTGAAAAAGTTCAAAAAATTTTTAAAGAATAAAAGACCAAATCAGGAGAAAAAATCTCAAAAGAAACACGGTAAAGTGAAAATTAAAAATATGTCTAATTTTATTAAAAAAATGGTCGAAATGCTAAATTTTTGAAATCTAATGCTATGAATGCAAAATATATGGATATATAACTAAAGAATGTATGAACTTTCTTAGAAAAAAATAGAAAAGATTTACAGTTACTTGGGATGACAAAAGTGAACCTGACACGAGTGATAAGAAAGAGCCTAATTATGATGATAATAATGTCATTACTTTTATTACTTCTGTTCAGGAGGAATCTAGTGAGTCTGAAAGTGAAAACTTCATAAATAATTCCAATAATGAAAAAAAAAGAGGTTGGTGACACTTAAGAAAGTGAAGCTCTGCAACAAATTTATGATAAATTTTATCATAAGAGCTATTTATTAACCAAATAGAATTGTAAACTAGTTAAAAAATTTAAATTATGTGAAAAAGAGAATGAATGTATCAAGTAGGAGCTAACTGAAGCTAAAGACCTAGTTATGAAACTAAAATTAGACAGAAAAATTTTGTGTGAAAAACTTGTAAAATGTAAAAAAGAAAGAAATGACTTGTGTGAATTGTGTCAAACTAGACAAACCAAGATTGAATTTTTTTTTAAAAAGTTGCATGTTTGTGTTGAGTTAAAAACTGATCTTGAATTAAAATTGATTAAATTTGAAAAGAATCTGTTAAATACTCAATTTACTTTTAAGAAACTGAATGCATGCACTAAGATTTTTGGATGACATGCTTGGGGTACAAAAGGCTGTGACAGATAGGTATGAATTAGGTTTTGTAGGTGCTTCTTCAAGCAAGTCGAAAAAGGAAAAAGAAAAAATTGGTCAGCTAACTCAAGTTAAGTCCACGCCAAGGTTTGTGAAAGCAGAAACAGCCACTACAATGAGCTAAAAAAAACATCTGTTGGTACTTTAGCAAAATCAATAGAAAGTAGGAATATTAGACGGGTAAATTCACCATTTTACATGGTGAGGTAAGAACAGCTAAATTTATTTCAGTCTGTCATTATTGGGATACTATTGGTCATACACGTCCCAACTACATAAATTTGAATATGAATAAATTTTTTGTGTCTATCTGTCAGAATTGTAGTAGAAAGGGACACATCAGATCTCACTAAACTAAGTTATTTGACCAAAATATATTCAGATTTGATACACTACATCAACTTAGAAAAATTTGGATTTCAACCCCATAACCTATACCTTTGAAAATCAAGAAATTTTGATTAAGAAAAAGTGATCTAGACATCTTTTTAACTAGCCGTAGTCTATAGTTTATTTTGGATCTTATTTTTTTGTTTTTGTTTTTAGTTTGTTTGTTTGAGTTTTTCCTCATTTTTGTAGTCCTTAAAAAAACTAGTAGGGGACTATATTAAGGATTGATTACTATTTTTGTGTATTATTTTATTTGGTTAAAATTTTATAATTTAGGTTTTGAGATTAACTATCTCACTGATTTTTGGATAATCTAGTTCATAGTGAATAGAACGCTTTCAGAGATGAGTCTATTTTGTACACCACTTGAACATTGATAGATGTAGGGATCTTCTAAACTTGAGATCAAATTTATCTATGAGTCTTTCTTATCTTTTAGTTTTTTAAGTTTTCACAAAATGACAACATAGTGGCAATCCACTTGAACTGAATATTTAAACTCTCTCTTTTTATTGTTTCTATATGTTTGGCTTAAAGAAATAGCTACATATGCGAACTTTATTTTTTCGTTTGTACTTGTGTGAAAGCCACCAACGAAAGCATGAAAAAAAAAAGAAAAAGAAACAGAAAAAGAAAAATAAAAGAGAAAAAGAAAGAAAATTTTACAATTTCTAGTTGAGGGAGAGTTAGGCTATAAAGTGAATTGAGTCAAAACTAATTTGAATTTATGACATCCTTGATTTCTGATAAATAAATGTGACTTAGCCATATAGATCCTATATAGGATTTGATCTTAGAGTCTGGAGATATTTCAAGTCACATACACTGCTTCATATAGAATCTTCTCTAACTGTGTTCGTTTATATATGAATATAGGGTATCTTGAAATTCGTGTGTGTTTTAATCAATTTGACTAGACTTTATAGTTTTAAGTGAATGAAAATATGCATAGGCATAGTACTTGTTCGTTAATCTTGTTCCCTACTCAAAAAGATTTGTTTTATTTTTCTTAGTTTTGTTTGTCAATTCTTGACAAAAAGGGGGATATAGAAGTGATTGAGAGGGAGTGTTCAATATTTTTTCTTTTGCGTTTAGTTTGTGGTGGAGTTCACTTGAGAGGGAGTGTTAAGTGCTTTTTTTATTTTTTTGAGTTCTTGGTTAAGGGGGAGTTTTAGGGGGTGTTTCGATGGTTTTATTATTTATTTCTATGTTGTTTCAGTTTTTTTAATTTTTTTGTCGTGTTGTTTGTACATTTAGTTATTCTATTAGTTAAATGCTTTGATAATTTGGCTTGTTGAATTTTGTCACAGAATTGTCAAATAGAAAGATTGATAGGAATTTTGCCCTTGGCAATATTCGATTTTTGTTTGAAAAATCTGTGACAAATGGTTATTCAAATTATTAATGTTCAATTCATTGATATTTTAACACTTGATCTTTTGGAGTTATGATTTAATATTGCAGGGCCGCGAAAAAGAAGCAAAAAACATCAAAAAGTAGCCCGTGGTCCATTGAGCGGTCCATTGCACCTCTCGGTATCTCAAATTCTGCAGCAATCACTGTAAACAGATCTTCACCGCTCGAGCGGTCAGCGGCGAGGATATTTTTTAATTGCTATCAACAGATTAGGATTTTGGCAGGCTACTATATAATGGTTGCTAGGTTATTGTTTTGGGTACCTTTTTGATATTAAGAGAACCTAGCTATCACAAAGAGCCTTTGAAGTTATTCATCGTATTCGCAAGTAAGTCTACATACTTGCAAACTTGTTTACAACAACCTGATGATTCTTTAGCTTCCGCTCATTCAAGCTAATCATCAAATCAATCAAATATTCAACGGTCTGTTCGTGTTCGTGGAGTCGCTTGAGAGGATTCTCAAGTGTTTAAAGTCTGGTGGAGAATTTTGTCAGCATCTGGAATTTGATGGTAGATTCCAGCGCAGTCAAACATGAAGTTAGTGTACATAAATTCGGCAAAGATAAACTTACTACCATTGGTTGTGGGTTCAATGTCGGGGTTATAAGATTTTTTTGTAACCAACATTTGATATTGTGCTTGATTTTCTAGACCTAGCGTGCTCTCGTGATTTTTATCCGATTTGAAAATTTTCACGTAAAAATTATTATCTCGTGTGTAATTGTAATTGCTTTTTTTGTTTGTTTGCGTGATTAATTGGTTAATTTTATTTACGATATTTAGCTTTTTAAATTAAATTAATTAGTACAAAATCAGTCTACAAACGAAAATTTTCAATTGCTATAGTAAATGCCACTTATATTTAGTTCTTAATTTCAAATTTCTAAGTAATAATTTATGCTAAGTTTATTTAAGTTATGTACTTAATAAATTTGGTTGTTCTGATATTTAGGAATGAAGAACCAAAAACGAACTGAAATCTTACTGTTTAATTTTACGAATTAATTTTAGTCCGGTTCCACCAGTATAATGGTCCAATTTCAATTCCAAAATTTTTGAAATCGTTCCCAATAGCTCGGTTCTTGAATTTATTTAAAACCGAACTAATTCGATCCGATTATATCCCTAATTTAAAAACATGTTTAATTAATTGAATTAAATGTAAAACTAAACTACATATTTTATAGGATTGTATCTCTCTAATTTGAATACAATCAATGATTAAATAATTATATATATTTATTGAATGATAAATCTAAAAAATCTAAAATATATAATGTCTAAAAAAGTAAGACATTAATAATCTTATTACTAATCTCGCAAAATTACTTATACCGTGGAATTACGTATCAATCAATCAAAGAAAGCCTTAATTCCCACGTAGAGGTGCTATAAAATTCCTAGATAAATCTCAAAAATCTGGAATATACTAAATATGGAAGGCTCTGCCTTGAGGTCAACTCGGGTCGGTCCTAGATATTGAAGCACATTAACTAGCAAGGTAATGATGACAAAATTTCCTTTAAAAAGTATGGGAGTTCTTACCTCTATAACATGCGCGGAATAGTTAAATGCATAATGCTATAATCATCGTATTTGATAATTATATTTGAATATTATATGATTTGATATATTATATGTAATATTTATATTATTTTATAAATTTATTATTTATTTTTAAATATTACATATAAAATAACACATTATATGCTAATGTAATTACTAAAATATTGTGACTATAATATTATCAATAAGGCAAACTCAATATTTAGGAGTGTGCACAGGTCGGCACAGTACGAATTGAATAAAAATTTATTAGTTAAATTATTTATAACAGTATAAAAAATTTTAATTTACCACCGAGCCACCTACTTTATAAAATTGACAGATTAATTATTTTTTGGACGATTTTGCAATGACAAAATAGACAGATTGACGGTTTAAAAATAAAATAAATATTTTATTAAAACGTTAATTAATTTGATATCAAAATAGAGATTACATCAGTTTAAATAAAATATTTATGTAAATATTCAAAAAAATATTTCAACAATACATTTAAGTACTAATAAAAACAAACATCTTATATTCATACTATAAGGTAATAAACACCAAATAAAAGATAAAAAAATAAAATAAACATAAGTCAATAGCTCACGAAACCACTGACTTACTATTATAAAAAATTAAAAATTAAAAATATTTTAAAATTAAAAAAATTAAAAAAATATTTTGATATGAGATATTAAGACCTATAACTTTTAATTTTTACTTTTTTATTTATGTTTTATGGATTAATAATTAAGTTAGAAGTTATGAACTACAAATTAATAATAAAATAAAAAATAATTAAAAAATAAATATTATATAATATTAATGAGAGTATTCAATTGAACCGTCTATATCTTTAAATTTCTTTATATACATATATAAATTTTAAATTTGTATTAATAATTTAAAATTTTGAACACTCTAAGATGAACATTTCTATTCTATAGAGAGCACTACGCGTGATAGAGAATAGGAGAGAGCACCCTAACTAAATGTAAACATTCAACTAAATGAGCTATCTTGAATTTTTTTAATTTTTTAATTTTTTAATTTTTTTACATACATTAAAAAATCTATTTATTAGCATTGATAGCAGGATTATTACGCTGCAACAGTTTAAAACTATGAGAAGTTATACAATTATAAAAGTCTATTTTTCTACAATTTTTGTTGAAAACAATTCTTCTATAATTTTAAAATTAATTTAGAATTTAATAACTATTTACGCTAAAATAAATACATTTTTAAAACCGCCTCTATTTATTGATAATTGAGCCTCATTTGGCAAATAACTTTAAATCAGCTTAAAACCAAATTTTGTTAACGCAAAAGCTTTTAATCAATTTACTTTTCATATAATTTTTAAAAAAATTACAATTTTTATTATGTAAATCTATTTTTTATAAAAATTATATTTTTAAAATATAATAATCAAAATTTATCAAATAAAAATTATATTAAATATAAAATTATCTAAAAATAAATTTTAAAAAATTATAACTTTAAAACTTTTTTTAAAGTTCGACTTAAAACTACTTTAAACCTTTAGTTTAAAAGTACTTCATACCTCTCCCCAAATGAACTTTTAACTTTTTAAGTTTAAAGTGATTTTAAACAACAAAAAAATCTGATTTAAAATCAAATTGCCAAACAAGGCCTTGATATCTAATGCACTTGTAACTAATCTTCATATAGAAAGGGCTATACTAATCCCATACATTCTAGGCTCTTCATCTACCGTCAACCAACACAAGTTCCCGTAACAAACCAAAACCCAAAATCTCTAATTCCAAGTCTCAAAACCATAAAAGCTTAGAAAATCCCACGCAGTGGCAACAGAGCGGAAGCCCGATTCGTCATCAAGCAGCAGCAACAGCAACAGAAACTTAAGCTTCCTCATGGAGGAGCATCTGATCAAAGTGCCAGACCCCTGAAACCCAGGAACCAAGAAATTTAGAGAGCAGTAGGGAAATCCAGCAACAAAATGTATACCACCAAAAGGGCAAATTTGTCTAAAGCAAATAGCTCGGGCTGGTTTTGGATAATACCGAATTTAATTATTTTATTTGTTTATTTTCTTTTTTAGTAAAAAAATTATAGTTTTGTTATGCTTATTTTTGTTTTTAATAATTTTTTTTTACAATTTTGTCAATCTATTATACTTTAACAACTTATTTATGGAGAAGAGCCAAAAACAAAAAATTAACCAAAATATATAAAAATATCATAAAGACAAAAATAAGTCAGGTGCCAAATTTTGCAATCGTTTGTTTTTATATTTAGTGATTTTTTTTTTAATCTTTGGATCTAGTTTTTTGGGTTCCTCTGTTGTTGAGATGATTTGAAAAAACAAACAATTTAACTAAAAGATGAATAAAACACAAAAATACTCTAAATTTACCCTAAATGTGGTCAGGGCAAAGAGAGGACCCAAGGTTGAGGTGAGTAATTTGGTGAATTTTTTTCACCCTTTGGTCATCGAAACTCATCAAGACGAACAAGAAAAATAAAATAATTAATTAAAATATAAAAAAATAAAAAATAAAAATAAAAAAACCAAATTTTATTTACTTATTTTTGTCTTTGGTAAATTTTTATCATATTTTAATCAAAATTTCTACCTTTTTTTGGTTACTCTAATTGAGAGAGTCCAAAAAAGGTAAAAAAAAAATAGCCAAAAGCTAAAAAAATACAAAAAAAGAGACAAATATAAGTAAGATTTTCAAAAATTTCTCCCAAACATGGTAAGAATAAAGAGAGGACACAAGGTTGAAAGAGAGGAATTTGCTTTCATACCATGTCCTTTGCCCACTCTTCTTAGCTGAGCAACATATTCAGAGATCTTCTTAATGGCTTCAACCTAAGGAGAAGAAAAATATTTAACCCTAAAAATCAGGGATCGGGCGACGAAGATTTTGGAAGCATCTTCTCCAGAATGATGACTATAAAGAAATATCTGAGAGAAAAGGAGAGCAAGAAAATTGCACTTCACCTGCTCATTTAAGAATTCACTTTCGATAAAATCAGCCAACTGCACGTCGTCCTTCTGGCTCGCTACCTGTTGTTCACATGGTTAATGTTATTAATAATCAACTGCCTCTCCTAGTAAGCAAATTCCAACAATCAAGATTCCCAGGATCGCCTTAAAGTCGTCACAATCTTTACTTGTGAGGGTTATGGAAGAATCAAACCTCACAACAGCACATTTTCTCCACAGTTCATATTGAGCTGCCTAAACAACAATGGAAACTATAACACCAACTACAGCTAAGGAAACAGGGTACAAAAGAAATATGACTTACAGCATGCACGTTTACAAGTTTTTCGTTCGTCAACTTCTCCAAAGACAGCGCAAGTTCCATCGCTAGATCAACAAATTAGAGCGATTCAGTGGTCATTTGATTAACATAGCTAAATCAACAAATTAGAGATTCTAAACTAGCGACTTAGATTAACAATTGAGAGCTCATATGTGAGAACTGAGTATACAATTGACATGTCATGTGAACAAACAAAATACGTATCACGGCACTTGGCAAGAGCCGAGTCATTGCACATTCACCATTAGTAACATAAATATACAACAAAAAATGCAAAGATAAAAACCAAGGGAAACTACTACAAGTTTAATGTACCTCCAAGTGGATACTACTCGGGTGACATCACTGCTTATTCACCATTAGTAACATAAATATACAACAAAATGTGAAGACAAACAAAGGAAAGTACCATAAATATATACGGATATACCTCCAAATGGATACTACTCGGGCATGTCACCGCGGACATCAATCCAAGATAATACCCATCGGACATCCATACAAATCAATATTCCTTTACTATGGAAGTCTGTGTACAAGAAGTTCTGTTTGCGTAAAAAATGAATGGTTTTACTTTATCAGAACACTACAGAAAAGCCACAGGATGAAGTTCAATCGCATACAGTGGTTTGGATGAACTATAGAGGGAAAAAATGGTAAACAACAGCCACTCACTGAAAGCCTGAAAGGGTTGTACTCATTATGGATGTAGAATTTTAATTCAGGCAAATGGTTCTTACAATTACTTAGGCGACGGGTAGTAGATTTTCAAAAAAAATATTTGGGGGTGAACCAATGCATTGTTGAAATATTTGGGGCTAATACTAACTATAATTTTGAATTATTTTTTTGAAACTTAAGGGACAACCGTCCCCATATGTTCCCATTGGGTTCGTCTATGGTTGTACTTTATGACTTATAAATATCTTAATGTCAAACCAAATAGATGAGCATCCAAATGCATCTAGATGTCTATATATTCTAAATAGATTAGAGCTGTAATAAAAGCAGGTTCACTTCGAATCATATTGGGCAGAGAGGAGAAAATAAAACTTACCATACAATGCATCTCCTTTGTCAGCATTGTCAAACTCAGATAGTGGCATCAGAATGGATTGCAGCTTCACTTTCCCGCCCCGCTTGTTCTGAAATTCATTGAGCAAGAAGTATTAAAAATTCAAGTCCATAACAAAAAACTACTTTGATTGTTCAAACAAACTGAAAATCACAGATGCAAATTTTCAAACACCTGATACTCCATCAGTTTCTCGGCATGCTCTCTTTCCTCTTCGCTTGATTCTTTGAAAAACCTATCAGCAACAGACCACAAATCAGATCCGACTTCTTACCCAATAAACCACAGATGAAATTTTCTAAATCAGATTTGAGAATTTCGAATGATTACTTTGCAAGGCCCTTGAGAGCGACATTGTCTCGATCAAAGTAGGCAAACATAGCGTGGTACACATACGAAACATTGTATTCAACACTGTCAACACAACAAGTAGATATTGAACATCAAGAAAACGAAAAGGAAAAAGAAAAGAGGAAAAACTAATAATCAATCAACTCCAGTCAGATAATTCAAAAAGAATATCCCTCCCAGGAAATGCTATAAAAACCCAGAAAACTTTTATACCAGAAAACCATAGCCCCCCGTACATGCATATACTCTCTCTCTCTCTCTCTCTCTCTCTCACACACACACACACACAAACTCATAATTTAGGAATACGTGCAAGGGACGAAGTGTTGAAAAAAGGGTGAAAACTGTGTTTTTTGATTCATATGATAAGAATTAATGAAAAATGTTGATTGCAACGGATGACCAACTAAACACATATAAGATAAAACGGCAAAAACTCCGGGTAGAATCACTAAGAGGTAATACCACAGATGGGCTATGATAGACAAAAATCATCCACAACGCTAACACAGTAAAGATGATTTGAAACTCATAAAGACTTTTAAATATCTTTTAAAAACTGGCCGAAGTTTAAAATCAGTAATACATGTACAAAAATCATCCACAGAACTAATATAGTGAAGATGATTTAAATCATTCATATATATATATATATGATCTACATTTGTAGATCCCACGTAGATATGAATGATTGAGATTCTTCCATAATTGGTTCTTAATTCTGAGGTTCTGCAACCTACACTTGTAGGTACCATATGCATATATGCATTAAAACGTAATTGATTCCGTGTCCCTACACTTTTCCATAAGAAATAAAAGGAATCTGAGATTGAGAAAAGAAAAAAGGTTCCAAAACAAGTCCAAGACTCCAAGTCTAACATGTGACAGGAACACATTAATATCTGGAACAGACTAATCCTATACATACATACATACATACATATATATATATATATATATATATATAAACACATTTATATATATATAAAAGCAGAAAAACCAGAACTACTTGATCTGTTCGTTGATAGCGCCTTCGCAGTCATCGGAGAACTTCTGGCGAGCGATGGAAGCTTGAGGAGCACTAGGGACAAGCATTAGCTCCTTCTTAACCTCCTCAAAGGGCTCGAACAACACGCCGGTAAGTGGCTGACTGTCGGAACCCTTGGCCACGGCGGAAACCGCAAACCCTCCATTTCCGATCTTGACTGGAAGAAGCCGGAGAACAGAGGCGGCGGAGTTCAGCGAAGACGACGAATAGAAAGCCGAAGAAGATGAAGACCTGAAGGGGCTCGTCTTGTCCCCTTGAGGGTTCAAGATGGCGAAAGCCGGAGCAGCTCTGAGAAGCATGATTGGTGTAGAGGGAGAAAGAGAGAAACAGAGATTTTTAGAAAGAAAAAATGGAGAAGAACAGGGGAAGGTTGAGGGGAGAAAAGCGTGTGGTGGAGATGAGAGATATATATTGGGCCAGTTATATTATTTTTTGTTCTCGTCATTTCATATGACAAATTTATATAGTATTTTTATTTAATATAATAATAATTAATTTTATGATATATAATAATTTATTATTATTACATAATTAAAAATAAAAAATAATTTATATTATATAAATTATAATTATTTATTTATTAAAAATATCACTTCAACGTAACATAATAAAAAGTATCTAACAATTTTCCTTGGTGCCCGAATGCTATCAGAGTGAAGTGGAAATGTATGGACTATAATGCCTTAGTAGCTTTTTTTAATGAAGATTTTTCCGTCATTTATGATTTTTTTATATTTTAATTTTAAATTTTTTCTTTCTTAATTACTTATGGTAGAGATTTTAAAAAGTACATTCACTATGACTAATTTAAAAAAAATACTAAAAATAAAAAAAATTTTAAAAAAATTCAAAAAATTTACTGAGTTAGTTTTTTTTCGCCTTTTATGAAATTTTTTTATTTCGATAAAAAAATTTACTTTTTTGTTTTTCTCATAACAGGAAAAATTTTAAAAGTACATTATTTGGGCTAATGTTGAAAAAATTACTAAAATTGAAAAAAATTATAAAAAAATGGAGCAAGAATAAAAATATTTTAGAGATAGTTTTTAAAAT
>JAOTRH010131025.1:0-14274 GCA_034768845.1 Heliamphora exappendiculata | reverse complement strand
ACTGGAGGTTCCTGACTAAAGTCCTCTCTTGTTCCTTCTCAATTGGCCGATTTATCATTTTAGCCGCCTTTCCCCCCCACCTAATTTGAGAATCCATGAATGATCTTTTACTTACTTGACGAGTGGTCTCCAACTCCCAGGTAATTACATCTGGCTGGACATTATTGCTGTATTGGCTGACAAATGCTGTGGCGATGTCCTCCCATGTCCTAGTCTTTGCAACATTTAGGGGGAGGAATCACCTCTGAGCAGCCCCTGAAAGAGATTGGTGGAATAGCTGAGCCTTCAACTGGTCATCGATCCCCATGGAAGAGAGAGTATCGACGTACAGTCTCAAATAAATTTGAGGATCACCAGTTCCATCAAACTTCTCTATTTCAAGCATTTTAGTATCCGGGGATAAAAAAAGTCACCTCGCATCTAGCATATATTCTTCAACACCCTTGGCCTTTCTAAGGACCTTCTCCATCCGGTCGATCTTCTTAGCTAACGCAAATTTTCTAAACTGAGTAATATTTTCTTTCGCAACTATCACCTGACGAGGGATTTGTGGTGGTGGCAGAGTAACTTGTGCTCTATCGAAAACCTGATTATCATTCAAAAAGTCTTTTCCGTTACCATTTGGTTCGTCATGCTATTCATTCAGTACCAACAAATAGGGTTGAATCGCCTGAATCTGTGCCTGACATTGTACCTGAGCCTGGGTTTGCTGCTCTAAGGCCCTCTGTATATCAGTAATAGCTCTCGTCAGAGCTGTCAAGTTCAACTCATTCTTTGCCATTTTAGTTGACTCAGTTGGCTATTCAGATACTCTGTGAAGTCTGCCTAATTCTAATCTCTTCCAAATACGCGCTAACTGTACTCTTCTCGACTCAATGGTAAATCCTAGATTCCAGAAGTAGAATTACCAGTATCAGATACATTTCGAAAAAAATTCTAACAGCAGACAGAAAACATCCCAAATACCCGAACCATAAGCAGATAATTATGGAAGCTAAAACCATGCCCCTGCCAGGCTTATTTCGCCAGCATAACTACAGGATGACCTAGGATGATGGCTAAAGAGAAGATTAACCAACTTCTAGAGAGAAGATTTATCTAAACGGACAGTACTCTAGTATGAAAAATAGTTCTAACCCTCAAGAGACCGATTCGATCTAGATTTTTAGAAAAAAAAATGGGCAGGATAACGGTAGAAAACTAGCTCACATGGGTATAACAAAGATTTAAAGGGAACGAGCTTAAACAAAGGCGGGGGTGTAGAACTAACAACTCGAGAAGAACTTGGAAGAGAGAGAAACTATCTTAGGGGTTTCAAAACAAAACACGAGCATGACCCTAAAAAGAAAACTACGGCGTAAAGGTAAGACAAGGCGAAGAACAAAGCCTGGATAAGAACCTAAAGATGAAACTAACCTAATTAAAAGGTGCAACAAAAAACCCGGGCCAAACCTGGGACAAGAACTATCCTGAGCTAAGCAAACAATCCGAACAATATACAATCAAAACATTCAATTAAGAAAAACATATAATCCTACTCGGGTTAGCAGCACATAAAAGGGGGTTCTAAGTTCACTATATGCAAAAGGCCAGTTTTGGTCAATTGAACAGGGTACCTTCTGAATAGAGTCGGGTATATATCTTCCATGCCTGGAGTGATACAGGACATGATCAAACGATACGCCCGAACTCTTTTACAGCACCTATGAGAGCGTACAGTCAGTAAAGTTTGCCCGCCTTCACAACAATTCCCGAAATGGATTAACGTTCAGGGCATCGGGTCGACCAGACAGGGGTTGAAGAATAATGCATATGCATGCAGAAATGCAAATGAAAAATTTTATTAGGAACCAATGATACTTTTGAGTCTAACCCTCTTATTTGAGTTTGAAAACTAGTCCCCAACAGAGTCGCCAGAAAATACTGTGGCTTTGAAATTTGGGGGTTAAAAATGAGAAAATTCAAAAATATTTTGAAAAATATTTTAAACACCTTGAAAATCAAATTTTAAAAACTCATTTTATTGAAAATAGAATCGCCACTTAGTTTTTGAGAAAAACTAAGAAAAACAAAATTGGCTACTAATCTTAAAAACGTTAACCAGAGAAAAAGGATTCAAGAGCTAAAGTACGAATCGGAGAAGGTGTTAGGCACCCCGTTCGTCCAACCATAAGGTTGGCCTCTATTAATCATCATTGGTTCTTTAATATGATTTCTCAAATGCATGCAAATAAAGAAAATATGGGTGAAGAGAGAACATTCAAAATCAAGTATAAAAGATACATAAAATATGTACATAACACTCCAAAACAAATAAGTGTCAAAAAAAAATTTCTAAATCCTATAACATGCAATACATACCCACAAGCAATATTGTTTAAACAATCTAAACTAGCATGCTTTAATTAAAAGAACAAACATATTAAGTTATTATAATTATCTAACTTGAATTGCACAAAAATGAACTACACAATTTTGACATAAAGTAATCAAATCCTAAACTAATATGTATAATATGCATATTATTGAATTATCTAAAAGCATGTACAAATCTTATGTTAAATACTAACCAAAATAATAAATCTAATAACAAATATTTTATGTATTAATAAGCAAATATTTGAAACTCTAATTTGAAGAATAAATAAATAAAAGAAAATTTACAAGCCAAAATAAAATGTTGAAAAATCCTTGTTTAAACCACTAAAAGAAAATCTTATTGTTTACATTTTATATTTTTTTAAACAAAACAAAAGAAAATAAAAATAATAGAAATGAAATAAACAAATGAGTTTTTAATTATTGTTAGAGGAGAAAATTACACTATTAACTTGAAAGATTAAAATAAGAAAAATGAGAAGAACATTAACTAACATAAAATGTATTTTTATTTGTTTTGCGCCTTTTTGTGGTTAATAAAACGAAAAGAAAAGAAAAATACTATGGATGACAAATTAAATTAATAGAGAAAGATTTTAAAGAATATTTAATATATTATATTTTTAAGAGAAAATAGAAAAAAATGGAGAAAAATAAAAGAAATAAAAAATAAAATTTTCTTTTAAAGTGAAAATTATGATTTTTTTGTGCTTTTTGGTTTAACAAAAGAAAAGAAAAGAAAGATAAAAAGAATTCATAGGAAAAGAAAATGAATTTTTTTTGTAAGAGAGATGAATGCTAATATTAAATGCTAAATGAAACTTTATTAAAATTAATAAGAAGATAAAAGATAAGAAAAAAAATTATACTAATATTGAAAGAAAAGAAAAGAAAATAGAAAGTATAAGTTAGAAAATGAATATTAAAATAAAAAATAAATAAAATGAAGTATTAGTATTTAAAGAAAAGAAAATAGAATACTTAAAGGAAAATAAATAAGGCATAATGAGAAAAAATAAAGTTAATGATAAAAGAAAATAAAATACTATATTAAAAGAAAAAAAATGTTAAAAATATGAATTGTATTGAAAATGAAAGAAAAAGAAAATAAATAAAATGAAAACCGGAACATTAAACTAGTGCTTAAAAGAAAAATAAAAAAAAATAAAAAAAATAAATAAATGCTAGAATATTATAACAAATTTAAGAAAATAAAAGAACACTTAAACTAATATTATAAACAAAGAAATGAGAAATAAATGGTACATTAAGAAAGAAATTACATTAAGCTAAAAGAAAAAAAATAAGACTTTTTTTTAAAAACTACATTACACAAAAAAAAGTAAATACTAAGAAAGAAAGTTAAATAGCTATTAAAGAAAAATTAAAAATTAAAATAAACTATTAAGTTAATGATACAAGAAATGAAATAAAATGAAATACTAATAAAAAGAAATTAGACTAATTAGAAGAAAAGGAAAGTAAATAATGTTATAATATTAATTTAATATAAAAAGAAAGAAAAGGAGAATAAAATGTTAGAATTTAAATGGATGTAATATTGATGATTACAACCATTTCCATGTAAGTGCTTTATATTATAACAATAACGACATTATTTAGTCGTAATGTTAATTGATATTAGCACTAATTAATGAATTAATTAAAGAAAAAGATAATGTGCTTAGTGTGAAAGTGTAAACTACGAAATTAAAACAACCAAATTAAATGAAATTAAAGCAATTAGATTAAATGAAGCAATGTAAATGATGACAAGATTAACTATGCAAATAAAAAGAAATACATGAATTGAGATTAAATACAACCCGATCACCCCAAAAGATAGAGAATAGGGTTAGAAAGACCAGGGATCCAAGCGAGGTATCTGGATTACCGGAGAATCCTCAAGTTGGAAAATGTGCTCCAATTGTCCAATCCTCGGGGGTTGATTCAAGCAATGTAGGCTTCAATGTAGGTATGGGAGATTAGAGACTCGGTATTTCGGCAGGGTTTCGGCGTCGAGGCTTGGGATCGCTCGGTATATCGGCAGAGTCTCTCCCACTCAAAATTCCTATTGAAAACGTACGCCGGGGTACGATATTTATAGAATTCTTCAACCAGTGAGGTGCTGCCACGTTTTGGGACACGTCAGGCCATTTGGAATTGGCGGCCGCCACAATGCAAGTTGGCGGCCGCTGGATTGGAAAAGGTTCCACAAGGTTCTATTGACTGTTGCCACAATGTGAGTTAGCGGTCGCCATGCTGGAGTTGGTGACCGCCACTTTTGGCTAGGGTTTCCAAGACGTTTTATTGACGGCCGCCACAATGAATATGACGGTCGCCACTTCTGGCAATGACTTGGGCAATAAATTATCGATGGTTCGATATAATTGGTTTTGAAGGTTTTTGATGACTGGGTTCAAATACCGAGCTAGGATCACCTCCCAAGGATCGTACTGAGGCACTATTTCACCTGTTTTCATAATAGGATTTTTCTAAGATTAGGCGGGGTCAAATTGGGGTGTCTACAGTCGGTAGCTATGTTTAAGTTTATCCAGATTTTTTTATCCATTGCAGCTCATTTTGATTACAAAATTTGACAAATAGACGTCAAGACAGCTTTCTTTAACAGAAGTCTTGACGAATGCATTTATATAGTGCAACCAGACAATTTCATAGTAAAGGGCCAGAAGCACATATTGTGCAAGCTTAAAAGACTCATTTATGGACTTAAGCAGACATGCAGATCTTGAAATACTTGTTTTGATCAAGCCATTAACTCTTATGATTTTGATCAAAGTCCTGACGAGTCTTGTGTGTACGAGAAGTGCGATAAAAGCGTGGTAGTCTTTCTAGTACTTTATGTGGATGATATAATACTCATCGAAAATAATATGGGGATATTATCTTCGGTTAAAGTATGGTTATCTGGACAATTCGATATGAACGACTTGAGAGAAACCAATCATATTCTTGGTATTAAGCTTATGCAAGATAAAAAACAGAGGATGTTAGGCGTACCACAAGCCAATTATAATGACACCATCCTTGCTTGTTATAACATGTAAGATTCTAAAAAAAGAGTTTCTCTCTTTCAGGCATAGAATCACTCTATCCAAGGATCAGTGTTCTAAGACACCTGATAAGATAGAATAGATGAAGGCGGTTCATTATGCTTCGGCAGTGTGAAGCCTAATGTATGCTATGCTGTGCACTAAACCCGATATCTATTTTATCGTTGGCATGGTTAGCAGATATCAGTCTAATCCAAAACAAGAGCATTGGATAATAGTAAAACATATTATTAAGTACTTAAAAATGACTAAGGAATATATGTTGATTTACCAGATAGATAGTCTAGTACCTTTTGGGTACACGGACTCAGATTTCTAATCAGATAAGGATTCCCGAAAGTCCACCTTAGGATATGTGTTTACCTTAAGAGGTGGAGCTATCAGTTGGAAGAGTCTGAAACAGTCTTGCATTGTTGATTTCACCATGGAGGCCGAGTACATGGCAGCTTCTGAAGCAGCTAAGGAGGCCGTTTTGCTTAAGAACTTTTTGTTAGATCTGAATGTGGTGCCTTCAGTACAGTTGACTATTACATTTTACTGTGACAATAGTATAACGGTTGCTAACTCGAAGGAATCAAGAGCCCACAAAAAAAGAAAGCACATCGAGCGTAAATATCACATGATATGAGAAATTGTATAGAAGGATGATGTTGTCATAACTAAGATTACATCGGTAAACAACTTTACAGATCTTTTTAGAAAGAGTCTGTTAGCCAAGACTTTTGATAGTCATATAAAGGACATGGGAGTCAGATGTATAGCAGCATGATTTTGAGTATAAGTGGGAGATTATCAGGGTCGTGTACTAAAAGTTATGTCTTTTATTGTTTTTAGTATTTAATTTTATTAATTAATAAAATTATTTTTTCTATTTTATGAGAATCCTAATGAGCAATATATATAATTTTATTATTTATTTAACGTTATGCATGTGTGTCTTTTATTCTGTACAGTATTTAATATGGTATGTAGCGTTCGACTTACACACGGAAGACCAGATTACCTATTTTTGCAGAATATAAGTTTTCTGTTCACGGCTTAGATGGATTTGGACACACCATCGGTACGCCTGTAGTGCAGAGTTTTAGTAGATCTGTCTTGATTACGGAGAACATATAATAGCGTTGTCTATTTTTCGACTCGATGTGCTAATACACTTCGTGTGTATTGAGCATAACCACGTTGGGATAATTAATTTTATACTAGATATATAAATTAATTCACACCCCATATTTATTATATGTGCTTATACTCTTAATCCCGAAATAATTAATTATTTACGTATATTTAATATTCGTTATTTTAATTTATTAATGAATGCGAACTTTTACGGGCCTATAATCTCGATGAGTTCAATGACGATATTAATTATATGGTGAATATAAATTATTGATGGAATTCATGTACCAAAAGACCGAGATTGACGATACCTCAAGAAAATTTATAAGTTTTGACCGAACCAAACCCTTCAGGTGGATTTAATTATGCGGCGATCAAATAAGTTAAGCGAAAGGTCTTAAGAAATTTATTTAAGAATTCGATTAAATATAATTATCAGTAATTTAATTTAATCGGCAGGTATCGAGAATCTTAACGTGAGAAGAATAAATAAATATTTAATAATAAGAGCTCGAATATTCGATTTTGAGAATATAGATGGGAATGCAATTACAATTTTTTAGTGGAACGAATTATAATTAATGGTTCTATAAAATTATTTCTGGGTTGAGGTGAATTTTCATAATTACATTATGAGCGCAACTCATAATGACTCTATGCTAGAATTGTTTACTAAAAACTATGTTTTTAGTATTTAATTTTATTTTAAATAAAATTAATTTTTTATTTTATGAGAATCTTTATGAGTAATGTATACAATATTATTTCTTTAATGTTATGCATAAATGTCCTTTATTCTGTATAGTATTTAATCTGATGTAAAGAGTACAACTTGCACACGAATTCTAGATTTTATGTTCTTGCTGAATATAATTTTTTTGTTTACAGTTTAGATGAAAATGAACATACCATCGGTATGACTGTAACACAGAGTTTTAATAGGTATGTCTTAGTTATGAAAAATAGATAATAGCGTTGTCTATTGTTCCGACTCTCTGTACTAGTACACTTTGTATGTATTGAACGGGACACATTGGGATAATTAATTTTATACTGACTATATAAATTAATTCACACCACAAGATTATTATGAATAGCACTTATACTCTTAATCTTGAAATAATTATTAATTTGTATATATTTAATATTCGTTGTTTTGATTTATTAGAGGGTGCGATCTTATATCGGTCTATATTCTCGGTGAGTTAGATAGCGGTATTAATTATATGGTGAATATTAATTATTGACGGAATTCAAGTCTCGAATATTAGGATTGATGATACCCCTTTAAGAAAGTTTATAAGTTTTGACCGGACTAAACCTTGTAGGTGGATTTGATTATCCAGTAGTCAAATAAGTAAAGCGAAATGGCTTAAGAAATTTCAAGATGTCGATTAAATTAAATTGTCAGTAATTAAATTTAATTGGCGGGAATTTTAATGTGGGATAAATTATTAAGCAATGAATAACAAGAGCTCAATGTAAGAAGTTCTTAAGATTATGACTTAGAGTATAATTATAATTTTTTAGTGATGTGAGCTGTAATTTAGTGTTTTAAAGAAATTGCAGAAATCGTTACAAAGTTTTTATAATTACAGATATTGCTGTAAAGTTTGCTTAATTGCGGAAATTGCTAGATGGGTACCTGTGTTTCACTAGAAGTTTTTATTATAATTACTCCACATGTTCCTACTATAGCTCTATAAATATACAGGTAGACTGAACCAAATTTAGAACTTATCTTTAAGACTAAAGCTGATCAAATTCTGTCGGTACGAGTTCTCAAAGATTCATAGTCCACACTACGTTTGGAAATTGCATAAGATAATACAGTAAAAGGGCTGACGGAAGTTTCAACTCGGAATCAAAATCGTAGATGGAGAATCGACTGGGAAAAAGGTATTCTTCTAAATTAACTATGGTTGTACGAGTTTTAATGTCACGCTCCAAAACCCAGGGTCACGTGAAAAAACTACCAAACACCAATTTTACAGAAAATAGGTTTTCAAACATTCAATTCACCTGTTGAAATCAAAGGAAAACCCAAAATGCATCTCTCATGAACAGTAAACATCCTGTAAAACAGGTATAAATGGTTTTCAATCCAAAAATCCAATAGAAACAGACGATGAAGCTGTAAAGCATGTAATATGCAATCACATGGTGGGAGCGAGCTCAACCACAAACCCAAAATGGTTTTCCATCAAAAAACCAACAAGTTTTCTCCTTAGGCCAACGCAAGCCTCCCAAATGGTTTTATTAACATAAAACCCTGTTTCCATCCTTAAACCCATGAATTTGCAAATAATGCAAGTAAACCATCATAGTTAAGAAAAAATAGAAATCAAAACATTGTTCCCTCGCAAAATGTACCATCGCGAAAAAAGAAAAGTAAAATCCCACGTACCGACTCAATCACAATAGGATAGAGGTAGCAACTATGGACCCCTATCCAGTAACTAACTCCCAGATATCGTGGGATCGCCTAAATACACATAGTTCTATACGGAGCACCATGAACGTAACCACTCAATTTACGGGTTATGACCCCGAGGGAGCTGAGCACCCATCCGTCTCAATTTATGGGGACTAACCCGAAGGACCTGAGTACCTACGCTGCGCGCGTTTTTGGACTTACACCGAGCGCAACTCGTGTACACGTCATCCCGGTACATCTAGATAATCTTCTAAAAATAGAACTGCAGCTCAACTACAAAACCTTTTTTTCAAAAATACATTATACATGTATTTAGATCCATCCTTCAATAAGGAGATCACACAAAGCATTTTCAAAATATTTTTTTCCATTTTCAACAAGACATTTCAAAACCTGAGACTCAACCCCAAAGGCGAGCTCTAAACCTCCAAAACATAAAATGTTGAGATTTCCATCAAATCCTCATTTTTCCAAAAAAAATCACCGCTTTCAAGAATGCTATTTGAAAACCATAAACATTGTTCAGTCGACTGAAGAGAGCACTTCAGTCGACTGAAGTGACTCGAGAAACATAAACTGCCACAGTTCAGTCGAACGAACCCCTTGGTTCAATCGACCGAACTCAAAAAAAGCTATTCAGTCGACCGAACATAGCTGTCCAGTCGACCGAACCTCAGGGTTTTCAACGTACTGTTCTGTCTCGATTTTAGTGTTCTAAGGCCAACCTAAATAAGCCTAAACAAGGTCTGGGAAAGCTCAAAACACATCTATACATGCTGTTCTATAACCCAAAACATAAACCAAGCATCGATGATATATAACATGAAGAAAAAACACGTCAACATTTATATATATCAAAATTAACAAGGTTCGGGGTCTCACAACTCTCCCCTTCTTAAGAAATTTTGCCCCCAAAATTCTCTACAAGGTCACGAGGTAAACAGATCTGGATATCTAACACGCATCCCAGACTCAAGCTCCCAAGTTGCTTCCTCAACCCCGTGATGAAGCCACTGAACCTTGACATACGCAATTATTTTCCCCCGCAACACTTGCTCATTTGTATCCAAAATCCTCACTGGGAGTTCCTCATATGTGACATCCTCATCAACTCGCAACTCAGTCCAATCTAACACATGAGATGGATTTGGCTCATACCTCCGAAGCATAAAAATGTGAAAGACGTTGTGTACGGATGCTAACTGAGGTGGCAAAGCCAAACGGTATGCTACCACCCCAATCATTTCTAGAATCTCGAATGGTCCAATAAAACGAGGTGACAGCTTCCCGCGACGACCAAACCTCATCAACCCTCTGCGTGGCGAGACCTTCAGAAACACATGATCTCCCACTGTAAACTCTAACTGTCTCCTCCTCTGATCCGTATAACTCTTTTGGCGGCTCTGAGATGTCACCAGACACTGACGAACCACGACAATTTGCTCCGTCGCCTCCCGTACTAAGTCGAGTCCCAAAACAGCGGTCTCTCCCACCTCTGTCCAACATACCGGCGATCTACACGGTCTACCATACAAAGCCTCATACGGTGCCATCCCAATACTGGAGTGATAGTTGTTTTTGTATGCAAACTCTGCCAATGATAGGTAATCCTCCCAAGAACCCCGAAATTCAAGCACGCACGCACTCAACATGTCCTCCAAAATTTGAATGGTCCTCTCAGACTGACCTTCGATATGAGGATGAAAAGATGTACTAAAGGTCAAGCTCATCCCCAAAGCTACCTGAAGACTCTACCAAAAGCGAGATGTAAAGCGCGGGTCTCGATCAGAAACGATAGTCACCGGTACTCCGTGTAATCGGACTATCTCTCGAATGTACAATCTACTCAATCGGTCCACTGGGTCTCTCACTCAAATAGGGAGAAAGTGCGCAGACTTCGTCAATCTGTCCACTATAACCCAAATAACATCGTGCCCTTTCGGCGAGCGTGGAATTCCTGATACAAAATTCATAGTGACATTCTTCCACTTCCACTCAGATACAGGCAACGGATGTAACAATCCTTCAGGTCTCTGGTGTTCCACCTTTACTTGCTGACAAGTAAAGTATCGAGAAACAAATCAGATCGCATCTCTCTTCATTCCCGTCCACCAGAACTGTTGGCGTAGATCGTGATACATCTTCGTGCCTCCTGGATGCACTGCAAGGCGTGAATGATGAAACTCATGTAGCACCTCAGCACGGCACGACTCTGGCACAAACAGACGTCCTGTCAACCTCAAACTCTGATCTGAACCCATCGTCCATCCTGCCGTGTCCTTCCCGCTACCAATGCAGTCCCATATCATCTGAGCCTCCTGATCAGTCCCCTGAGCCTCTTATACGCGTGCAATCAATGCAGGCTGTGAAGATACAGAATATAAAGTCGCACCTCCCCTGTTTCCCTGAGACACAGATCAAACTCTCCAACAACCCCGAGCATATCACATTCTCGTAGAGCCACAGAAGCTAACAAGCCATGAGATTTCCTGCTAAGCGCATCAGCTACGACATTTGCCTTCCCTATGGGGTACTGCAAATCAAAGTCGTAGTCTCCCAACAGCTCCATCCACCGTCACTGGCGAAGATTCAGGTTTTTTTTTGAAAATAAGTATTTTAAGCTCTTGTGATCAGAGAAAACCTCGAAATGCTCACCATATAGATAATGCTGCCATGTCTTCAAAGCGAAGACTACGGCTGCCAACTCCAGATTATGAGTCGGGTAATTCCTCTCGTGTATCTTCAACTATCGCGAGCCGTAGGTTACAACCTTACCTCCCTGCAATAATACACAACCCAAACCGTCAAGTGATGTGTCACAGTATACTGTATAGCTCATACCTCGCTTAAGAATAATCAACACCGGTGCACAGGTCAATCTCCTCTTCAGCACCTGGAAAGCTAACTCACAAGACTCGCTCCATAAAAACGTGACTCCCTTCTACGTCAAACGCGTCATCGGTGCTAGCAGCCTAGAGAAGTCCTCCACAAACCGTCGATAATAACCTGCCAAATCGAGAAAACTACATATCTCAAAAACATTCTTTGGTCGCTGCCAATTCGTCACTGCATCAGTCTTCGTCGAGTCCACTGATACCCCATCCTTGAACACCACGTGTCTAAGGAATCTCACCTCTGACATCCAGAACTCACACTTCTCGAACTTCGTATACAGGTGATGTTCTCTCAAAAGCTGTAAGACGACGTGCAAATGCTTATCATGCATCTCCCTCGTGGGCAAATAAATCAGAATATCATCCACGAACACAACCACAAAACTATCCAGGTAGGAGTGGAAAATACCATTCATCATACCCATAAATGTAGCTAGAGCGTTCGTCAGACCGAACGGCACAACAAGAAACTCGTAGTGACCATAGCGAGTTCCAAAGGCGGTCTTCGCTATGTCCTCGTCCCTAATCCTCAACTGGTGATATCCTGACCTCAAGTCAATCTTCAAAAAGCAGCGGGACCCCCTCAACTGATCAAATAAATCATCAATCCTAGGCATAGGATATCTATTCTTCACCGTCACCTGGTTCAGTTTCCTGTAGTCTATACATAGTCTCAGTGACCCATCTTTCTTCTTCACGAACGAAGCTGGTGCTCCCCACAGCGATATACTCGGCCGTACAAACCCTTTGCCCAGCAACTCCTGCAACTGTACCTTGAGTTCACACAACTCAGCAGGTGCAAAGCGATAAGATGGCATAGAGATAGGAGCAGTTCCTAGAACAAGATCAATGGCGAACTCCACATCACGGCTTGGTGGCAACTCAAACAGATAGTTAGGAAAGACGTCCGGATAGTCACACACCACAGGGGGTAACTCCCTTCGAACCTCATCTGACATATCCAATCTGAGAGCAGAAAAGAGAGAACCCAAGTTCCCTTGAACTCGCGTGGCACCTGGTACAGACATCAACCTCTCATCTCGATCACCCACAATAAAAGTAATCACCCTCCGGGGTACAGATCAACACTCTCCGTCGCTCACAATCTATATAGGCATGACAGGTAGTCAGCCAGTCCATCCCTAGGATGACATCAAACGTGGTCATGTCTAGAATGATAAAATTAAACTCTAAACAACGACCAATGACCTCGAGTACGCAGGATTTACAAACAAGGCTCAGCGTCACACTCCCACTAACTAGGGTCTCCACACACAAGGTACTACCCAACCAGTCTATTTCCATCCCCAATGCAGATACAAATACAGAAGATATAAATGAATGTGATGCTCCCATATCTATAAGAATACTGGCCCATGATCTAAAGACTAGAAGAGTACCTTTTATCATAGCTGGAGTAACAGCAGCATCAGACATCACTGGTGCTTTGGAAGCACTGCGATCAGCAAGCACATAAGCCCTAGCCTGCGGCAGTCTAGTATATCCACCATAACTCTGAGTCGATGGCTGCCTCACTAACTGAGCTAAAGCACCTCTCTCTGCAAACCTAGAAGTCTGAGCCCTAGGCTACTGTGGAGCCTGTCGCCTCTGCACAGAAGAAGCAACTGACGCTCCTGTCGTATCCTGGATATTCCCTTCTCTGGGACACTGTCTGCGAAAGTGTCCAGACTGACCACACCCAAAACAGATAGGTGGGTCTCTCGCCTGTGACTAGACGGGTACTGAACTCTGAGCCTGGCCCTTCCGCGGGCACTCAACTGAACGATGTCCCGGCTGTCCGCATCTATATCAAATCAACCCTCTCTGTTTTGACCTTCCTGCTGAAGCCACTGAAGGTGTAGGTGCAGACGACTGCGGCTGATGAGATCCAGTAAAATGAGAACTAGGTCCAGACAACTTCTGGCGCTTGTTCCAGCGCCTCTGATCCCCACTGCCCTGCTGACTCCTGCTCTCTACTCCTACGACTATCTGCTAACGAGTTCTCTACCCAGATAGCAGTTTTCACTAACTTGATGTACACCTCCACATCCAGAGCTGCAACCCTATCCTTGATAGCAGGTTGAAGTCACCTCTCAAACCTTTGAGTACGCAACTCCTCTGTCGATACCATCGCAGGTGCAAATCGCGACATATTTTGTCAACTTGGCCTTATACTGGACCACAGACAGATTCCCCTGAACAAGGGAGAGGAACTCCTCTCGGTAAGTATCACTCGAAGATCTCGGGAAATACTTGTCCAAGAAGACTCTTGTAAAAGCATCCCATGTCTCATGCACAGTGGTCTTGGCAAACTTCCACCACTCTCTAGCATCTTCTCACAGTTGGAACACCGCCAACTTTATACGCAAAG
>JAOTRH010131004.1:0-14276 GCA_034768845.1 Heliamphora exappendiculata | reverse complement strand
ATACTGTTCTGCTCTAGAGTAGCTGTCATAACACCTCGTTTTCGCCGTCGCCGCCTCTTGTTGTCACCACCTGAGACACCGCCGCCCTCTATTGCCTCCGTCGCACCCACCCACATCGCCAACAAGCCATCTTCTTCATCACGATTTTGATGGCGACAAACAACATGGAAGGAGAGAGAGAGAGAGAGGGAGATGGAGATGGAGAGGGAGAGGGAGAGGGAGAGATGTAAGTTTTGGAGATCAGATCTGTGAACGATGGTGAATGGCTGTGAACGACGCACGATTTCGACGGTAGTGAATGACGGCGACGACGAACAAATCTCATAATTTGATTCGATCATCTATTACTTTTTAGTTTTCATTCTTTCTCTTTCTTGAACGCTCAGAATTTGATTTTTTTCTCTCCTTTAATATTTGGAATTCGGTAAGAGAGAGAGAAAGGGAGAAAAAATTTTACAGAAAGAGAGAGAAAACCCCACCAAACGGCTATAATTGAAATCTAAAAGCTATATCGACCCAAGAATTGAGAAGATAATTAACCCCTGAAAGATCGTTGCTTTGTGGGATTTGTCTTCACTGTGATTCATAGTAGTCGGCGACGGTGAGTTTGCTTTTGTGTGTGTGTGAGATAGATAGATTAATTAATTCTTTGAAGCTAGTAATAGTAAAATGGGGAAAAAATAAAATATTTAACGGTAAAACTAATTTTTGTTTAGTCAACTAACAGTTAACTAATAGAGGAGTTAAAGTGAAATACAAAAGTAAAACAGAAATGATGACAGTGTAATTTCAGAGACTACATAAAAAATTTATGTAATAAGCTTAAATATCAGGGAATATAAGTGTAATTATCCCTATTATTAACTATATAGAAGAACAATACTATCCAATATGAAGAAAAAAGATAAAAAAAAGTACTTGTTACTCAATCAACTAATTTTAAAAAATCAACTTAAAAATTAATTTACTAAATAACTTAATTTCAACCTAATTTAATCTTTAACAAAAAAAAAACAAAAAAATTAGTTGTCATTTAAACCCTACCGAATGGAAGAGAGGGAAAGGGTAAGAGGTATATTTGGGGGGTGATTCTTAAATGTACACTAATTCCGTCCATGTTTGGGCTAAAAAGTTGTATGACTTTTTTTTCATTTTTTCATCTTTTATAAATTTTTTGTATTTTAATTTAAATTTATTATTTTTTGAATCTTTGGGATAAGAGAGTTCTAAAAATTATTACCATCAGACACAATTTAAAAAAAAGTTAACTAAAGACAAAAAAACTAAGAATAAAAGCCAAAAGCCTATTAAGTTGGCTTTTTTTGTCTTATATAAATATTTTTTAAGTTTTGATCAAAAAAATTTATTTTTTTATTTTTTCATAATAAGATAAATCTAAAAAGTATACTTATTTAAATTAATACTGAATTTATTTTTACTAAAAATAAAAAAATTAAATAATAAAAAACTAATCTAAACACAAGTTTAGCCGTTGAAAGGGGTGATTATTTGTTGTATTTTTACCCCTAGTTTAGTGAATAAAAGTTAGCCTGCTGCGAATATATTAGGCTAACTAAGCTATCGTTTAAGATTCTTAATTTTAATAAGACCTCCAAATTTGTAAAATTTTTTATGATATATACTATTATATATATATATATATGTGTGTGTGTATGTGTATTAATTTAAAAATAAATTCTATTGAAAATTTTTAATTATTTGTGATATTTAATAAGATTTTTTATAATACATACTATTATACATAAATCTTTAAGAAGCTATTGACCATGCATATAATTTATGAGGCCCATAAATAAAATAGATTAGATCTACTTTTGTTCAATTAAGAAAACATACATAATAATGTTTTAAATAAAAAGTAATATAAAATACGAAATTTCAATTGAACTTTTAAAATAAAAAAATATTAATAAAAGATAATATTTTATTCAATTCTCGTCTCACGAAACTAGCTAAGATATATTACATTATCGTAGTGGTTGTCTTTAATTTTTTTAGATCGCAAATAATTAAAGAATTTAACTTTTTATTATTATTTTTTCTTACAATTGATTTATTATGCACGCTCTCTCTCTCTCTGTTGGTGACTTTTTTACTAAATCTATTATATTATAAAAAATTTCGATAGAACATCACTATTATCAATTGAAAAAGATATATTAAACAATTAATTATGAAAGTTTAATCAATAATTTTATATCTAAAAAAGTAAAAAAAATAAACTTTACAAACAAAATATATATAAAAAAACTTAAAAATAAAAGGTAAGGAATTTAAAAATATTGCCTTTGCCCCTAAAACAGCCGGGCCACCCCCTGAAAGTTACTGGATGTTATTCATTGGACCTAATTAAAATTGAAAGCAAAATTAAAAATTAAATCGCTCAATTGATATTGAGGGTATTTGTTACTGTTGAAATTATAAAATTAAAGATATGATTGTAAATTTAAACAAAAGTTAAGTTTATAAAAGTTGTAAATTTATACCTTAAAATTGTAAAATTTGTGTTTATTTATTTAGAATAAAAAAACTATAAATAACAATTTATAAACACAATTTTTTAAAGTTTTAAATTTTTTTCGAAATTATGCTAAAAGTTATAATTTAAGCAAAAATAAAAACCCATTAAATGAATGAAAATAAGGCCTCATTTGGGATAATCGCTTATTTGCTTTATTTATTTTGATTATTTTTTTTTTTAGTAAAAAAAATTTATCGTTTAGTCAAATGATTGTATTTTTCGAGTTCTTTCATCAATACAAATCAAAAGAAATTTTTTTTGATCAAACCATAAAAAAGTAAAAATAAACAAAAAGAAGTTAATAAGTCAAATTTTATATTATTTATTTTTATTTTTAATGCTTTTTTTAATCTTTCGATCACTAATAAAAAATAAAAATAAAATAAATAAAATAAATAAATAAAATAACCAATTATCCAAACATAGTTAGTAGAGTTATGGTAGGTGGCTTACAAGTGCACAATTATTCGAGAATCTAAGGTCATGCATGGAAGGGTAGTGGTGAAGGAAAATGGTGTGGAATCGATTGAATGGGGTCACCTTGGAAAATTCTTGTCCACGGAAGAAGTTTTAGTTTTCTTGTGATTCAAGGAAACAAAAGATGCGCTCATAAAAAAAATAAAAAATAAAAAATAAAAAATAAAAAATAAAAGAAAACTAATTAGGGATTGTTTGGCTAAACTTTTGCTATTAGTTTTTAACTTCTTATTAATAATTTTAATTATAAATTATAATTTTTTTCAAATATTCATAATTTTTACTATAATTTTTAATTATTATTTTTATTATTTTAACTATAAACTATAATTTTTATTAAATACTTACAATTTTTACTACAAACTACCGTAGCAATTCCAAACACCTTAAAGCTTGTAAAGAAGTACTTCTTGGTTTTTGTGTTTAAATTTGATGAGGTTGGTTGTAAAAGTATTTTTATTCTTGCAAGAAAGCATATAGGAATTTTTCTTAACGGTAATTAACACTATTATAAGTTTACAACTTTATTTATTTATTTTTTTTTGTTATTGTTGTTTTGCATTGCATTAAGAGTAAAAGTCAACATTTATATATATAATGGCCTACATCACCTCAAAACTTCATTTTCTATATATATATATATATATATATAAAATGACGATGCAAATTTCAAAATTTAAAGCTACTTTACACACTCCACCATGCTTACATGGATTTTGCCTCGGTTTGGTCGGAAAAGCCTAATATCTTTGTTTCTATGATTTTCTTTTGTTATTTATGGACTTCTATTTTTTATTTTTTGGTTTAAGTTTTTTATTTTTTTCAGTTCTTTGTGGCTAGAGGAATTTTAGAAGTTCTTCTATCAGATTAAAGTTCCAAAAAAAAAAACTAAAAATAAAAATAGCACAAAAAATATTGTATTTGAATTAATGGCACGTCTATTTATTGTTTAGAGTATAATTAATTTTTTAATTGAAGATATTATAATCATTTCACCTAAAAAAAATTATTTGTTTGGAATGTACTATACACTTTTTCTTTTTGAAAAAAATTAAAAAACAGTTAACTTTTTAAGTATGCCAAACACTAGAACTTAAAAGTCTTTTTTGTGTGCATGTGTGTTGGGATTTTAGGCATAAATTTCCCAACGCAGCCGGAAAAAAATCACGGCTTTTATCCATACAAAGAAAATAAAAATTACCAAGAACAACTAAGAACACAAAATATATACGTGATTCGGCTGACTGTTTACCCCTACAGGAGATAAGAAAGAATAATCTACTATTATCGATAAAGATTACAAGAACTAACTATATACTCCCTGATCTCTAAACTGAGCATCGATCTAGTGTGTTTGAGTCTCTCTTTACACTTTCTGACATCAACTTGAGTTTTTCTAGTGTATCATCACATTGTTTTACTCTCACCACTTTTTACATATTTTCTCATAACCCTAAACAACAAATAAAGTCTATATATATAAGTTACGACCAAAAAATTCTAAAAACGCTTCAGAACGTCGCGATGGCGCTGAACTACCTAGCTAGCGCCCCGATAGTGCACCATTCTGTCATTTAGGCGCTCAAGCGCCCTACGAGCGCTAAGCAAGTACTAATTTCTAAATTAGTTGGTTTTTTAAAAAATTCAAGTTACAAACATAACAGTATGCGTGCAAAATAAATAACATTTTTAGTAATTTCAAAGAAGGGTTAAAGCACAAATCGAAAAGAAATTAAACTATCTTAATCACATTGTTAATATTATTATTCAAAGGACCCACCTTTTCGGACCTGACATTTCCTAGTTGTCAATTCTTCCAGTTTTTCTCTGCTTATTTCTGACTTGTTTCTTAAGTTTTCTTCACCCATTTGCATTTTATTGAGGTTATAAATGTGTTAAAACATCAAATTCTAGGTATAGTCAAAACCTGACCCAAAATATTGTGGTCCCTAAACTTCATCACAGTTAGCCCGTCTATATAGCTCCTTAATTAAATCAAAGATTTTGTATCCTCAATACATCAATCTAAGTATTTTGTGTCCACTATAATTCATATGGGTTTAAATTAGGCCTTGTTTGGGATAATTGCTTAATTGCTTATTTGGTTTAGTCGATTTTCGTTAATTTAATCAAACTATTATACTTTTTAACTTCTTGCATTGAGATGAACTAGAAAAATATTTTTTTTTTATCAAAATACAAAAAAAAATTAGAAAAAACAAAAATAAGTTAATAAATCAAATTTAATATTGCTTATTTTTTTCTTTAGTGAACTTTTTGTTGAGATTTGAACACTAATCTCTGAATGTGAACGGAAGCAAAAATTATTGCGCATACTAAAAAAAAATACGCAGCAATATACGTAGTTCGGCACAAACTGTCTATATCTACGAGTGAGAGAAGCAATCAACTATAACCGGAGAATCTATAAATTCGAGATTAAAAACACTCCAAAACCTGTCACCCACAACCCGAATTCTGAAATAAATTCCGTTTTCCTGCTCAAAGGTTATTCCCGTGCCTCCAATGTTTTTTTATCTCTTCTTACATCTCTACCTCTTTTGAATTTCTCTCCACACTAATAATTAGAATTATAGAGTTCTATTTATAAGCAAATTCTAAAATCTTAACCCCATGTAATTATAAACCCTACATGTATTAAATTTCTTATAGATTCATGACTACAGCTCAGTCTAAATACATGAAAATAAAATATCAATTAGCAGAATACAAAACATACACCAAACACTTTTTAAATCTTCTTTCGTTAGATTTTTTTATTTTTTCGACTCACCTCATCGGAACGATTTAAAAAAATAAAAAATATTAGTACAAAGATGGAAAATGTCCCAAAATAAGCAAAAATATGGCAAAAGTGTTTGTTTTTCTTTTTCCTTTTATTTTTTAAATTGAAACAACAGTGCAGTATTCTTAGTGTGTACTTGAGGATATAAATGGTATTTAAGGCCAAATAAAATTAGGACTATTTAAAAATTCATCAAACTCACCTAATCGCCCTGCATTCGCTCACGCCACACCGACCCAAGTAAATTAAAAACAAAGAACAAAACAAATTGAGCAGTTGAGAAAAAGATTACACGGGTCGGTTGATAGTGACAGTTTTAATCACTTTCACCTGCTATTCAACCGACCTGCCCATGTATAATACTTATTACTTAATTATTTTTTATTCTATTGTTAATTTGTAACTTATAGAAATGTAAAAATTAAAAATTATAGGTCTCAATATCTTAAACTAAAATATCTTTCTAATTTCTTTAATCCCAAAATATTTTTAATTTCTAATTTTCTATAACAGTGAGTCAATGGCTTCATGAGCCACTGACTTATGTTTATTTATTTATTTTTATTTTTTATTTAATGTTTATTACTTTATATCATAAATGTAGGATGCTTGTTTTTATTAGTACTCAAATGTATTGTTAAATTATTTTTTTGAATCTTTACATGAATATTTTTTTTAAACTGATGTAGTCTCTATTTTGATATCGAATTAATTAATATTTTAATAAAATATTTATTTAATTTTTAAACTACTAATCCGTTCAATTAGCCATTGCAAAGTCGCTTAAAAAAATAACTAATTCGAAGGTTTTATAAAGTGGGTAGTTTGGCAACGAATTAAAATTTTTTATACCACCATAAATAATTTGATTAATAAATTTTCATTCAATTCGCACTACACCGACCCGCGCACACCACTAAACAAAATATTGGTAGACATTCCATGAGCTGCCTATGGTTGAAGCCTAAAATGGATTTGCCATTTGAATTATTGATAGTACAATTCTATAGCAAACCACATTTGAATTACAAAATTATATAAACTTTTGTGTATGGGCTAGCATCAATCAATGCTGCTTTTGTCAAAGATAAGCAAAAAAACACTTTTTTTGGTTTAATTCGGATGAAAATAAACAATATTTACTTTCTCTATTGGTCTAAAATGTTTTGTTGTCAAATATATGTTAACTTTACCGCTTGGACTAACAAGAGAACAAATATTATTTACTCAGCTTGTTAAGTAAATGAGCAAAAAAACACGGTACTTCATTTAACAACAAAAAAAAGAAAAAATAATAATTAATTTGAAAAAATAATATTTGAATTATTTTATGTGTAGCGAAATGAGATAATAACAACCGTTGAATTAAATAAAATCTAAATAATCGCAAGTAATAATAAAAATAAACCAACACATAAATTAAAAGTTTACAATTTTTTATGTAAAAAATTTCAACTCGAATAAAAATTACAAAATTAATTTAAATCTAAATAATTAAGCACTAACAATCGAATAGATTGCATTATCTCCTATTTTCAGTTGACAAACCTACTTTATTTGCTCGTACATTTAGTTTGCTCACTTGTATTTTGGTTTTTTGATTTATGAAGACTTCTAATTAAGGATTCTTATTGCTTCAAGGATTTTTTAAAAAATTAGAACTCAATAAATTTATTTTAATTCAAGCACAAGAGTTCTAGTCAACTTAAGAGTTTTACAATTATAATAGAACCTGACTTGTCATATTAAAATAAAAGAATTTAATTAAATAATAATTATTATTAAATTCCTAATACAATTTATTTTTTTGCACATATTTTTATTTGATACTGAAAGATATGTGTCTTCATATATACGTTTCTTGCATAAAATTCTTTTCGTAAAACAAATCTGGTAAAAAGTATAAGATAGTGTCGCGAAAAAATTAAAAATTAAATTTTTATGTACTTGAAAAAGTTAAAAACTAAATTTTTTTTTTATCAATTTTCTTGCAAACTAAATAACTAACGAAAACTAATTTTTGTATACTTTATTTTATTTTATTTTTCTTCAGTTCACTTTTTTTTTTCGTAAATTAATTTCTCGTACGAATGTGTTGATAACAACTGAACAGAACCTAAAAACAGCTAATTTAAGAACCAAAACCCATCATGGAATCTCCAACCTTTAAAGCAACCTTTGTTACAAGCAATTCTAAAACTCCCTCCTTATCTCTCTCTCTCTATTTCTATCTCTCCTGCTGTGGAAAGTAAAGCCCGAAGCCCAAAATCCTCTCCTCTAACCTTCATGTTGAGGCCTCTGCGCAACCAGTGCTGCTTCGCTTGACACAGTTGTGCAGCAGCAATGGTGGTGACTCACGCCGATCTCGCGCCGAGTCGGCCCAGCTCGGACCTGGGTAGCAAGACGGGTGCATTTATCATAATCTTGTCAATTCTCTTTGGCCTCTCCTGTTTCATTCTCTGCCTCGTTGCCGAAGCCACCCGTTCCGAGGTAATAATTGGACTTTAGAAAATTTAGTTCAACTACGTGCACAGAGTTAAATCACAGAGTCAAGCACTGATTATTGCATCTTTTTGGTAAGAACATGTTTTGTTCGGAAAAATAAAAATAACACACGTTATTGTCCGGCTGTAAGAGGTTTAACTGTATGTAATTAAGTTTTTTTGAGAAAATTATTTTTATATTATAATATAAAATAAAGATGTTTTTTTTTAAGGTGAGCTAAGTCCACTCGTGCTTTTTTAAGAGTAAGACTTTTGTAAATGTAACAGTTTATTTTTTTTAAAAAGTAATTAATAAATCTATGACTCCCTTTCTATTTTTTATTTTTTTCTATAACTATCTGACCATAATTCAATTTTAACCATTTTATTCATTTTTTCATAATTTCTACCTTCTCTCCCTCTCTCTCATCTTTCAGAATTCTAATATTTTAAGTATTTTATTTAGTTTAACTTATTTTTTCTTATTCAAGAATTATGTATATGATGGAGGGACCATGGCCACCCACCCCGTAAACAAATAAAGTTCAACAATTTGACAAAAAGTTGGTGGTTTGAAACTTTTTTGATGGCTTTATCTAACAAAATTTATTTATATTTATATTTTTGAGTTACAACAAATAAGTCTATTGATAAAATTAATTTTTTGAAATTTAAAAGAGTTTTGAGTTTTACTTTGATAAATGCTTGAGTTAAAATGTAAAAATTAATAATTTTTATTTATATTATGTCAAACGTTTTTTTTATATATATAAAGAAACTTAGTCTTTAATTGTAATATATTTTTCTTTACTGAACTTAGAAATATGTTATTTTTTTGTTAAAAATATAAAAGTTTTATCACTTAATAAAAAATATTTTCTAAAAATTTGGCCCCTTTGGATTCAAAATTCTACTTCAAACCCTATTCAACACCCTTTTTGTTTGTAAAAACTAAAGGATTGCACACGATGCAAGCCCATTGTCCTTGGTCTTCAACTTTCATTTATCTTAAAGAGATCTTTTGAAATAGGATTATAAGTTTTTTTTTTTTTTTTAAATATAATATTCGTCCCCTAAAAGATTACAAGAATCTAAAGCGACGGGTTTAGAATGAACTAAATCCTCGATCAGGGATTGGTTCGACCTATAACGGATTGAACCCAAGTAATGAGACACATACCTTGTAAGGATGAGGTCCAACAATGGTCAAGCTGTGAAGCTCAACTCTCATTCGACCCAAGAATAGTCAAGCTGTGGAGCTCGAACTCTTATTCGAGCCCAATCAAACGACGAGCTGGCACAGTCTAAGGAAACCAACAAAGAATTAGTTCTCTTCTTCTCACTTTATCTCTACGAAATCACTACCGTATTTATTTTAAAACTTAAAATTATACATCGGTTCAATTCCATAATACATATAAATTATTAATCGTGGGTGATAATGTTGAAGGTGACATGGGTGAGCACAAGTGAGGAATTGGAAGGAAAGAGATACGAATGCAAATACAGCGGGAGCGGGAAGACGCCGTTGATGTGCGGCGCGGGTGCGTTTTTGGGGCTGGCAATTGCGATGGTGGTGGCGCATGTGTTCATGATGCTGGCTCTCACTAAATCGCCGCCTCCGGCTTTACTCGGTTGGGACCCCGACTCTGCCCTTGCTAGGTCTCTCACGTGCCAAGCCGGATTCTTCTTCGTTGCAACCTGGTATATAAAATGTGCACACATTTAGCTTGTGTTTGGGCTATATATATATTTTGTTTATTTTGTTTTATTTAATAAAAAATTAAATATGAAAATATGTGAAAAAATTAATTAATTATAATATATGGCTAAATAAGTGAGCTTTTTAAAAAAAATTTAAACAAAAAATTTCATAAAATAATTAGGCCAAACATAGACTATTAGTCACACTTCTCTCCTTAAAAAAAGAGACCCACAAGCATTGCGAGATTCATTTTTTGTGAGAGGGCCATAGCCGAATATACGTATTATCTATGCACTTTTATTTGATATATATATATATATATAACTGCATGATGAATTATTTTACAACCTAGATTTGGATTGAGAATGTAGTAATTGACAGCGACTCCCAGTTAGTTGACACCGCTCCATCTATTATTTGTAGCATTGAAGTTGGGTTTGTGAAAGAACTTCACTAAAAATAAAAGTAAGTTTTTAAAAAAATTAATCTATCAGCTTATTTAGTTTATTGTTTTTTTAATACTTTTATTTTTCATATTCTGGCCAAAACTTCTTGTTTTTTTATAGTTTATCTCATTTTAGAGGAATCTAAAATGTATAAAAATTTGTGAAAAAAAATATTTATTAAAAATAAAAATAAACAAATAAGCAACTATTTCAAACCATGCCTCAAAAACTAGAATTGCAGTCTCCACGTTATATATGATGCAATACTATGCCTAATTCGACCGATCAAACTTGTGATACTTTACTCTCTTATGTGGTTTTCTTTTTTGAGATTTGAATGCAAAATGCAAAAATCAACCGCAGGAACAATATGGGTACACATGATTTTTAAAAAAATGACCCTTACTGCCAACTCTTGTAAAGTTTTGATCATTCATGTAATTACTAGAATTGATTCTTTAGTTGAATTTTTTTTTTGTCACTGTCATTACTGAACCCAGAAAAACTACTTACAAGAAGTTGTTGCAGACCCAAAAATTATTTCCATTCAAGGGCTTGACTTGATCCATTAACCATGTTTTCATGCTTGTTCATTCCATTTTAATGAACTAAAGTTGCTTAATTTAGTGCCACCAAGTGACTGAGGCCGGCCTTAAAAACCGAAAAAATCAAGAACTTTTTCAATAGTTAAGAAAGTGTTCAAATGTTCTGCCCTTCACTTTTTTGCAGGATTTGTTTTTCAGTGGGAGAAATCTTGTTGTTGATAGGACTGAGCGTGGAATCGGGCCATCTTAAAGACTGGTCGACGCTGAGACCCAGTTGCCTCATCATCAGGGAAGGCCTTTTCGCCGCTGCCGGAGTGTTTGGGTTAGTTGCCGTCTTCTTCGATGCCGGTCTATACATAACGGCATTGCGTGCACAATGGATGTTGCAAGACCAAGAAAATGTGCAGCACGAAGTGGTGGAGGCCTCGGTCCTCCACTCGTCTCCGCCAAGGTCGCCACCACCGCATCGTATCACGGCTGTTCCAAATGAGAACCCTATAGTCAGAGAGAACCAAAATGGGCAGCCATTGTCTGAATACTTGGCAGTTTTCAATAAGCAGTCCAGTTTAGTTTGAGCAAGTCAAGAATAGGCAACGCTGGATTAATAGTGCTTCTAGGAACAATACCCAACAAGTTGTATTCCCATTTTACAGGAGATGAACAGAAGTATAGGTGTGTGTGGTGAGTTATAAATGGATTGAAAATGTTTTCACAAATATATATATTCTCCTCATAGAAAAAAAAAACATGAAAAGACATGAAAAAGGTTATGTCACTAATATATATATAGACCGACACTTTTTAAATTCTTAAAATTCGAGGTTTGCTTTATTTATATATTATACGACATAATAAGATAGGGCAAACTTTTAAATCGTAGTCAATGGATAGCTTCGCTCAAAACACTTGAAACAATAATAAGTTATCATGTGTGCTTTAAATATTTATTGTGAAAAATAAGTACAAGCAGTTGCATATTATTATCAAATGAGTGTTTTATTTTAGGTTTTAGGATCTGTTTGCTTCAATAAAAATTGCTTTTCAATAAAAAAAATTTTAAGTAGAATTATTTTACAAAAATTATTTTACCATAGCTCTTGCTGCTGCCGCCACTCTTTTCATCACCACCTCCATCACTACCACGTTCACCGCTATTGCTACTACTACTACCGTTACTGCCATAACCATCTTCGTCACTACCGTTACTGCCATAACCATCTTCGTCACTGCCATAACCATCACATACTACTGCCCGAACGTTGCTATTGAACCAAAAATGACTTGTGATTTTTTTATGTAAATTAATATATTCTTGTAATATAAATTTTTTATTGAAAAAATATTTTACATTATTTTTTATAAATAAAATAATAAAAAATAAGTAAAATATTATGTTGAAACAAACAAAAACTCACTAAAATATTTTATGCTTGTTCACAAGTTTTTAAACCAGCATACTATGGTTAAATAAAGAACTCCTTTCCCAACTTGCTTTTATGAGTATATATATAGTTTTATGAGTAAATTACACTTATTTTTCTTGAGGTTTTTGACAAAAACAGATACAATCTTTGTAATTTTTGAAACGACACTAACATTTCCTCTAATTGAGTTTTTGTATAAAAAATTTCTAACCATCAAATCTCCCTTACAACTTAACAAAAAAACTAAATTTTGTATAATTTAAACTGATATCTCTATTTTGCCCTTTTCTCTCTCATGGCAGCCTGAGTATTGAGTTAGGTTTAGGAAGAAAAAAAAAAGGAAAAGGAGTGAAGGAAGAAGAACAGGCGCCATCACCCCCTTTCTTGCCGACGACGACGCTGCCCTCCACCGGCGACGCTAACACCGGCGCCACCTCCCTCTGTCGACGAAGATTGGCCATCGCCGGACTCTCTTTCTCCTCTCCCTCTCTCGGTCTCTCCCTATCTTTTTCATCTCCCTCTCTCAATTAATATATATATATATATATATATATATATATATATATCAGAATCGTAAAGAATTTTTTCAAAAAAAAATGAAAAAAAACCCTCCAAATCGATACAAAGAGACATTGTTACAGAAAGAAAGAAAAAAATTTGAGAAAGCAAAAAAAACCATCAAAATCGATACAAGGAGACATCAATTTGAGAATCATTTTCTCTTCAAAATTTTGAGAAACATTGTTACAAGGAGACATTGTTACAAAAAGAAAGGAAAAAGAAGAAAAAGAAGAATATATCCAGTACCAGGTGAAAAGGAGGAGGAGGAGAGTGGTTGGGAAACAAATGGATTTGATTGGGGAATCTAAGTTTGAGGATGCTGATATTGGATTTCCAGCTGCAAATAGAACAGAAACATATAAAAAATAACTCATAATTCTCAGTGGCCATTCACGATTTTGCAAAGCCATTAATAATTAGCCTGATGAAAGCTTCAGATTGGGATCTAGACCGAGCAGCGAACTCGATTGAAGCATTAGTCGTGTATTCTAGAAGATGCCATCCCAATCCTTCAATGTTGATAGCACAATGAGGTTCGACAACTACTCTGATTAAAGACTCACATTCAACTTTTTCCAAATTCTACAGAAACAAGTATCTATCTCTCATTCATCCTATGATGGAAGCATCATTCTTTGGGAATCGTAAAACTCCGACGAACCATCTCCGTCGTCCGACCCTTTCCCTCCTCCTCTAACATGTTGGGCTATGTCTCGTATTCTACTGGATCCGTATTTAGTTATATTATTTTTGGTCTATATGCATTTGAGTTATGATGGAATTAGAAATCTACTATAATTCTTTATGTATAGGGTTTATGGTAATATGGGCTGACTAAAATTTTTTAATGTTTTTACATGTGTATTATAAATAGGACACTAGTAGAGCCTTAGAGAATAAGGTCATGAGATAGAAAATTAAGAAACTAACTGGTAGAGATAAAGGAGACGGGTGCTGTACTCATTCATATTCGACATAGTGAAATTTTTTTCTCTCTTGCTGATGAACCTAGGCCGGTGTGAACTGAACTACGTAAATTCTTGGTGTTTATTATTTTCTGCTTTTTTGGGCGTGGTTTTGCTTCCGTTCGCGTTCAAGAATTAGTGTTTAAATCTCATCACAACGCATATTTGCCCACCACCGTTGCCGTTGCCTACAACTAGCGTTAGCAACCCCCCATCATCATCCTTCTCCACCACGGTCTCTCCTAACCTAGGGGAAGGGGAGTGTGTGTGTGTGTGTGCGGGTGTGTGCATATATATATATATATATATATATATATATATA
>JAOTRH010130993.1:0-11296 GCA_034768845.1 Heliamphora exappendiculata | reverse complement strand
ACCTACTAAAACTCTATCCTACAGTCGTACCGATGGTATATTCGTTTACGTATAAACTATGAACAAATAATTTATATTATGCAAGAACTTAAAATATGATCTTCTATGTGCAAGCCGTACTTTACACACCAGATTAAATACTGTACAGAATAAAGAACATCCATACATAACATTAAAAAAAAATGAATTGCATACATTGCTCATTAAGATTCTCATAAAATGAAAAAATAATTTTATTAAAATAAAATGAAAAAATAATTTTATTAAAATAAAATTAAATACTAAAAATATGGTTTTCAGTATACAACCCTAACAATCTTCCACTTATACTCAAAATCACAAAACTTTATGGCTTGATCAAACTGAGTATTCCAAGATCTCGATGTCTGCTTAAATCTATAAATAAATTTCTTAAGCATGCATAACATGTGCTCTTGGCTCTTTGCTATGAAATCATCTGGTTGTACCATATAGATACACTCATCAAGACTTCTGTTAAGAAAAGTTATCTTGACATCCATTTGCTAAATTTTGTAATTGAACTGAGCAGCAATGGATAAGAGAATCCAGATAGACTTAAGCATGGCTACCGGCAGAAAGGTTTCCTCATAATCGATCACTTCTTTCTGAGTGAACCATTTTGCAACAAGCCTAACTTTGAAGGTTTTAACTTTTCTATCTGCTCCTCTCTTCCTCTTATAGATCCACTTGCATTCAATGGGATTTATCCCTTCGAGTGGTTCTACAAGTTTCCAAACCTGATTGAAATATATAGATTCTATCTCAGAATTCATAACATTTTGTTAAAGATCTGCATCTTTGTCCTGAAGTGCTTCATTGTAGTTACAGGATTCGGTATCTAGTTCTGCTGGGATCTTGTCAAAAGATTCTCTTAAGAACATATACTGATCAGGTTGATGAACAACCCTCCCATTACGACGAGGCACTATCTGTTTTTGTGTACTAGTAGTAACACGCTGTGAAGAATCTGAACCCTGTGTAGCAGCACCATGTTCATGATTTGCACCTGTTCAGATAATCCTTCTACTACAACGAGGCAATTGAATAACAATGACTTGTGGTTGCTCTTTTGTTCTACTAGTATTTTCTCTCATTTTTTCTAGAACAATATTATTTTTGAGCCTGTGGTCCATAATATAATCCTCTTTCAAGAATAGGGCATTGGTACTAACAATGACCTTCTGATCCTTAGAATTATAAAATAGACTACCATTCGTTCCCTTGGTATACCCCATAAAGAAACAGACTTCTGTCATCGATTCTAATTTACCCACATTCCCTTTTAGCACATGTGCTGGACACCCTTATATCCGAATATATTTCAAACTAAGCTTGCGCTCGGTCCACAATTTTGTGGGAGTAGAAGGTATTGGCTTACAAGGTACTAAGTTCAGAATGTAAGCCGCTATCTCTAATGCGAGTCCCCAAAACGAATTGGGTAATCCCGAATAACTCATCATGGACCTTACTATCTCCAAAAAGTCATATTCCTTCTTTCTGCTACATCATTCTGTTCTGGAGTGCTAGGTGTAGTCAACTGAGATATAATCTCTTCTGATGATAGATAATTTCTAAACTCTCCAAAGAGGTATTTTCCACCACAGTTAGATGTAGTGATTTGATACTTTTATCTAGACGCTTCTCTGCCTCCGCCTTGAATTCTTTAAATTTTTCAAAGTATTAAAACTTACGATGCATTAGGTAAATGTATCAATACCTTGAGTAGTCATCAATGAAACCGACGAAATACTCAAAGTCATTTCTAGCTCGGATTGTCATAGGACCACACACATCATAATGAACTAGCTCTAACGGTTCTTTAGCTCTATAACCTTTAACCGAAAATGGCCTCTTAGTCATCTTACCTTCTAAAAAAGATTCACAGACTGGAAGTGTCTCCACTTTCAATGAACTAAAAGGTCCATTTTCTACTAGCCTGTTTATCCTATTTAGATTAATATGACCCAAGTCTAAGTGCTAAAGAAACGTTTGGTTCATTAAAATTTTTTTTTTCTTATATGATAAATTAGATTTGTTATTCAATTCAGTTAATTACAGTGTAAGAAAGATAGTAGATACAACATACAGATCATTCACCAATGTACCAGAACAAATAAAATATTTATTTTTCTTCACAACCACAGAGTCATCAAAATGAATAGAATATTTTTCTTTCATTAAATTTGAATCTAAAATTAAATTTTTTCTAATCGAAGATACATAACGATAAACCATCTTTTCGTATTTTAATGCGTAACAAATAAAATTTAATAAATGTACAATTTTTCTTCAGCTTTTCAGCTAAGATAGTGATTAAAGGCATTTAATTATTTTATTTTTTGTTACATATTTTTCAAAAAATAATAATTTATTTAGATTAAATATTTTTTCATTTAATTAATTCAAAATTTAGAATTAATTTTTATGTTTTTTCAAGATATCCGATTTTATAAAAAAATCATCTTAAACATGATATTTTGTAAAAAAATAAAATATCTAAAAAATTTTATTTAATTAAAAACTTTATTTAAAAAAACTTAATTTTATTTTTTTTACAAAATTTTTAAATTAATTAAATTAGAAGAAAGCTATAAAACAGATATACATTATCCACGCAGTTCATTTGAATATAAATGCAAAAATATATATATCACAGTTTTATGATCGAATCAAAATTCTGAAGAGTTTCAATCTCCTGTTAAAGATAAACTGTAATAATCCTTGTTCAAGTCAGTTGTTTGTATCCCGATTGCATCATGCTTCTCTGATATACAGTGATATACATATATATTATATCAAGATCAAAACGTATCAAAATATCATGATCAAAACTTCCCCGAACAGCCACACCACCGCTGGCCACACCGCCACCGGCGCTGCCGCTCTAGCCACTTTAGGTGGATTTTGCTGCCTCCTCCATGCTCCATTTTTACGCTATTTTTTTTTAAAATAGCTCTCGAAAAGTAGAATTTTTTGTCAAAACAAAAACAAAAAATACTCTCAAAAATAGCCATCAAAATAGCCCAAAGCCACTGCCACTGCTACTTGCGTAGCCGCCCATTTGGGCTTTTTTCAGTAGTGTTTTTTCTCCCGTATTTTTTGAAAAAATAGCACTAATATTTAGCAATATGTTGTTTCAAAGAACATCTCGAAAATAGTCTCGAAAAAGTCCCAAAAGTTGCTGCCTTGCACCGCCCAAGTGCTGCTGCCGGTTTGGCTTTTTGCCGCCTATTTTGGCCTAATTTTTTTAATGGTTTTGGACAGTATTTTAATGTATTTTGCTGCCATTTTATGCTTAAAAATTGCTCAAAATGGTCTAAAAATGTCCCAAAAACTCAACAAAATTGGCCCCGTATCGCCTCCGGCAAAGCCATCGATGGTGGGCTATTTTTGCCGATATTTATGACTATTTTTTACCCATTTTTGCCGCTATTTTTAATGCATAAATCATGCAAAAACTCACCAAAAAAATTATTTTAAAATTGTTAGAAATCACCGCGATCCATGGCTTGTAAAAACCCAAAACCACCGCCGGTGCCGCCGCCTGTTCTTTGTGTTATTGGATATTCAACATGTTCTTAAATATACTTAACTAATATTTAAAAATAAATAATTGCTATTACATCGAAAACCTATGTCTCATAGGCTCATATTCGATTTAGAAAAAACTTAATCTATCACGATCAACCCTCGTAATTAAAAAAAATTTAATCATCATCTAAACCATTTAATCAGACATAAAAAATATAATGATCATAAAATAGGAATTAGAATGCCTGCAAAACAAAATAGGCACAATTCTAAAACTATCCGGCCCTAACAAATCATAAACAAAAAACAAAACGACTCTAATACTAATTGTTGGAGGCAAAACTGCCAAGATCATTATTTTTGTAAAAATTTTCGATAAAAAAATAACTGAATGGGCAATCGTCAAAACAAGCTCTAGATAAAACTTTTGATGTCGAACGATAAAAATAAAAAATTGTACAACCACAGTTTATTTAGAAGAATACATTTTTGGTCGATTCTCCAACTATGATTTTGATTTCGAGTTGAAACTCTGGTCAGACTTTCTACTGTATTCCTTTATGCAATTTTCAAACGTAGTGTGGGCTACAAACTTTTGAGAACTTGTACCAGAAGAACCTGGTTAGCTTTATTCTTGAAGATAAGTTATGAATTTGGTTAAGCCTACCCGCATATTTATAAGGTTACAGTAGGGACCTGTAGAATAATTATGATAAAGAGTTCTCGTGTAACCCAGATACGTATTCAATAGTTTTTGAAATAAAGCAAACTTCACAGCGATTTCTATAATTATGAAAACCTTATAGTGATTTCTGTAATTTTTATGAAATATTAAATTACAGTTCACACCACTAAAGAACTTTAATTGCACTCTAAGCTATAATTTCAAGATCTTCTTACATTGAGCTTCTATTATTAAATGCTTAACTCATCTCCCCATGTTTAAATTCTCAATACCCGCAAATTAAATTTAATTACTGAAAATTTAATTTAATTGGCATCTTTAAATTCCTTAAGCCTTTTTGCTTAGCTTATTTGACCCCCGAATAATTAAATTCACCTGCAAAGTTTGGCTCGGTCAAAACTTATAAGGTTTCTTAATGGGATAGTGTTAATTCTCATCATTCGAGACATGGATTCCGTCAATAATTAATATTTGCCATATAAATAATATCGTTATCCAATTCACTGGAAATATATACCCATATAAGATTGCACTCCTTAATGAATCAGAACAACGAATATTAAATATACCCAAATTAATAATTATTTTAGCATTAAGAGTATAAGCACTTTCCATAATAACCTTAAGATGTGAATTAATTTATATAATTAGTATATAAAATTAATTATCTCAATGTGTCCCGCTCAATACACACAAAGTGTACTAGTAAAAAGAGTTGGAACAATAGACGATACTATTATCTGTTCTCCGTAACCAAGACAAGTCTACTAAAACTCTGTGCTACAGTCGTACCGATTGTATGTTCATTTCCATCTAAATTATGTGTTAGTTCTAGGACACCCAAGAGGGATTGAATTTGGTCTTAAAAAGATAATAACAATTTTTAAAAAAATTTCAAAACCTTTTAATATTACAAATAAATATAGCAAGTATAAATAAAGAATAAGATAATGCAAGTATTGAAGAGATTAGTGATAGAGAACATAAACCAGACTCCAAGATTTATAGTGATTCAACTTCTTCTAAACTTATGTCCACTCCTTAATACTCCCCTTGAGAATTTCACTAATCTAGAATGCTTACGAGTGTATTCAAAACTTTTTACTACTTTAAGACGATCCTAGGAAAAATACATCCCTATTTTTCTTCTAATCTCGTGAGTTCTTCTTTGATGAGATTTACCCACTCACTCAAACGACAAAGAGTGACTCACCCTTGGATACGATAAATGTGATGTTTTAATGAGTATCACTCACTCTCTTTACAGAAATGATTGGCAATAAATAAGAAGTAAAGAGAAGACATACAAGAACTGGAGTTATGAACAATAAATGAAAGCTTCAAAGATTTTGACTTTGAATCAAGCAATGCAACAGTGATTATAGGTCTCCTAATGTTTTAAATACTGAGGAGTAACTCCTTATATAAGCTCTTGAGATTTCATGACCGTTGAAGGTAGGTGGGGGCATTTAATGTCAAAAATCCAACCGTTGAACTCTATCGCGTATTTAAATTCCATCGCAGGTGTCAACACATTTGATTTTGGGTCGACACAAAATGTCTAGGGCTAGGTTCTTCAAGTGATTGGGTTGACTTAGATCTTCTATGGTGTCGACACGATGTCTGCATTCTTCTCACCAACACAATGGTGTCGACACGAATGGTTTTGATGTCGACTCAATTCGTTCTTCAGCTTTTTGGAGTGGCCTTTTCGTGTCGACTCATTTTGCCTTTAGTGTCGACACTAAAAAGTATAGGGACTCTCGGTGAATTTGTGTCGACTCAAAATTTCTTCAGGCAACCTTGGTAATTTTGTGTCGACTCTTCTTCAGTTTTTGACGACTCACAAAATCTGCAGGCGGCCGTGGTACTTTTGTGTCGACTCGTTTGCTATTTGTGTCGACTCGGAATTCCAGATAAATAAAGTAACGAAACACTTTAGTGTCAACCCAAACCTAGTTTGTGTCGACTTTTTTTAGTACAGATAGTCTCAACTCTTTGTGTCGACTCAAATTTCATTTGTGTCGACTCAAAGTCTTAATTCCTAAAACATTTTCAACGAATATGTTGGGGTGTCAACTCATTTACTCAAAGGTGTTGACACACTTGAGATCTTCAAGTATCCTTAACCTTAAAGTGTTGACTCAAATATTAATTAGGGTCAACACAAAGTATTTTCATTCAAGAATACTTAAGTGTCAATCCATTTGAGAGATGAGTCATATCTTATGGCTTAAAGGTGTTAACTCATTTGTCATTTTGTGTCAGCATTACCTTTTTGAAAATATAAAATATTCTCCTTTTAAATTAATTTATTTTTAAAAAATAATTTATGAAAATCATTAAAATCTAAATAAAAAAACAATTGGACTAACACTGTGAACAAATAACTTATATTATGCAAGACCATAAACTCTGATCTTCTGTGTGCAATTCATACTCCACAAACTAGATTAAATATTGTACAGAATAAAGGACATCCATATATAACATTAAAGAAATGATATTGCACACATTACTCATTAAGATTCTCATAAAATGAAAAAATAATTTTATTAAAATAAAATTAAATACTAGAAACATGATTTTCAATACACAACCCTAATACGTGGGGTCCAAGGGTCTCGAGGTTTAGGGTCTCAGGGGGTCCAGGGCTCCAGGAGGTCTGGGGTGCCGGGGTTCAGGATCCTATGGTCTCGGGGTCTACGGGGTCTGGGGTCTCGAGGTCGTAGAGGTCTAAAAGTCTGCGTTCCCAAGGTTTGGGGGTCCTGGGGTCCAAGATCTAGGGGTCTCGGGGTCTCGAGAGTCCTAGAGGTCCCGAGGGTCTTAGGGGTTCCTGGGTTCCAGGGTCAAGGGTTTGGGTTCCATGGGGTCCGGTGGTCCCGAGGTCCTTGGGTCCCAAGGGTTAAACGTCCTAAGGTCCCGAGGGTTCAAGCTCCCGGGGTCTGGGAGGTACAGGGTCCTAGTGGTATGTGGGTCCGAGTCTCAAGGCGTCCGTGGGTCCTAAGGTCCTAGGGTCGGGGATCCGTGGATCCCAAGGTTCGGGGGTTCGGGGATCCCACGGTCTGGGGTCTTGGGGTCGAGAGCTTTTGGGTTTTAGGGTCCCTGTGGTTTGGGGTCTCGGGGGTTTGGGGGTTCCGAGGGTTTAGGATTCTCGTGGATTTGGGGGTCTCAAGGGTCCCGTGGGTCTAGCACTATGGAATCCCGAGGTCTAGAGCTCTAGAGTTCTTAAGTCTTGGGGTCTCGAGGTTTGGGGTGTTAGAATCCTAGGGGTCTGACATCCCAAGAATCCAAGGGCCTAGGGGTCCCAAGGATCTGAACAACATGTTTGGCATAAAGAAAATATTTTTATGCACCAGCATGTTTGGCCTTTATTTTGGCTAGTTTGGATTTAGTTAAGTTAAACTCTCTTGATTATTTTTAATAACAAGAATTTTGATTAAGGTTAGACATTATTGTCATTTATGCATAAAATTTGCTTTTTAATTTTTCATGTCGCTTGAAATAACTAAACATGAGAATTTGATAAAAAGAGAGATTAATTATACATTGGATACATTATCCTAGATTATTAGTGAGGGGATATTAAATACTCCATAATTCATTCTCTCAAAACAAATATGGCCACATGTGTAGAGTATGTATGTAAACGTATTAAAGTGATCATATATTATTAAGTGTTTGAATAAATTACATCATTCTTAAAATAGTAAACTGTATTTTTCATTTTCCTTTTACTTTTATATATATATATATATATAACTTGCTTAGATTCTTTACTTTGCACAAAAAATAATTAAATTAAGAATAATAAAATAAACGAATTTGATCAATGAAGTGAACCATCTAGACTCATAATAGTTCCAACAATACTAATCCATTACTTTTTATTTAAGCCCATGTAGGGTATATCTAAAAAGTTAATTTTTGCCTCAAAAAAATAATTTTTAAGTTGTAGTATTTGGTATATTTGAAATATTTACTAATTTTTTTCACTCATTTTTTGAGAAAAAAAACTTACACACATCCCAAACACTCTTAGCTTTTTGAGTAAAACAACTATAATACCATCAATTTAAAAAGTTCTTTATATTTTCAAAAATTAAAGGTTGTGCTAATATTAATTCAAACATTGGAGCTTAAAAGTAAAAGGTAATTATTTTAGATATTTTAACAAAAAAAATACTCTAAATAATTTATTTTAAGCAATCTAATTTTTTTTATCTCTCTCCTTTTTTTTCTTTTTTTTTATTGAAGTAAAACAAAACTTCAAAACTTGAGCTTTTTAAAGATCCCAAAGAAAGACTAATACGGATCAGATAAGCTGCTCTCTCGAACTGAAAGTAAAAACCTAACACCCACATTCAACTTAATGAAATACCTCCGTTTGGTTGGGCGAGAATAGTTGAAAAAATGATCAAACCAAATGATTTCTTGCCCACCCTTTTGTCACCTTTAAAACAAAAGTGATTAGTAGCAACAAAAGAAGAAGCATTTGGGTGAAATAGTATTCTCCTTATAATTATTTCATGACAACAGGCGCACGAGTTAACTCCGCAAAATTCACCTGACTTTAATACATATATATTCATTATATATACTATTACTACATAAATGTATACATATAAATAATCGAAACATGGGATGTAGGGTTGACTATTTTTTCATACGAAAAATTAGTAAATAATTTAATTTATTGGTTGTTTCTTATTTTTCATTCAGCATAAAAATTTTTAACAAGTAAGGTCCATTCACATAAAAATTTTAACGCAAAAGATTCTTTTGGGACAAAAATACCTTATAACAGATAAATTTATCTGTGTCTTTTCAAAATATGTATGAATAATACAGAAAAGAATTTCTATTTTTTATTGAAAGTACACATAAAGAACACAGATAAATTTATCTGTTTTATTAAAAGCACGTATAAAGAATATAAATAAATTTATCCGTCTTATTGAAAGCGCATATAAAGAATACAGATAAATTTATCTGTACTTTAATTTTCAAAACATGTATAAAGACACAGATAAATTTATCTGGTTTTAATTAAAAGCACGCATAAAGAACACAGATAAATTTATCTATACTTTTTCAAAACATGTATAAAGAATAGAAATAAATTTATTTGTTTGCATTATCTGTGTTCATATGTAAATAGATAAATTTATTTATTTACATTATCTGTGTTCATATACAAACAGATAAATGTATCTGTTAGGCATAAATATACATACAGATAAATTTATTTATTTGCATTATTTGTGTTCATATGTCCAACAAATAAATTTACCTGTTTGGATAGTATTTTTGAGAGAAATAGCGCAATTGAATCTTGCGCGTTAAATTTTTTTTTGATGAATCTTATGCGTTAAAACTTATTTTTTTGAAATTTGGGCTGAAAGCACCTTTTCCTTAAGGTAAAATAATCTTGTGTGACCCCTTTGTGGGCTCAGCCTAATTTCATTTTCATGATTTGAATTTTATATTTTAGGAGTAATATTATAATGATTATATTTGATAACCATATTTAAATCTGACATAATGTGAATCTCATGTGCATTACTTATCTCATCTTGTGCATGGGCTTGCCATTTATTTTCTAATATCAAACATAAGATGCCATATCATATGTATGACACCTCATCCCCCATCGTGGAAGATAAAAACTATGTCTAGTATATAAAAGAAATTTATGAGCTACTACTATTAACTTAGATTTAAGTATTTTTAGACCAAGTTATTAGGTTCTTTATTTATGTTATTGAGTTAGTGGTCCACTTTAGTCGTTACAATATGACACCTAACTGTGGTTACCAATGTTATGGATATATACTAAAAGCCATATTTGTGAGACCCTGTACCGTTTCATTTCAATATTTATGCATATTTGGTGTTTTGTACACGTGTTGGCGTTTTCGCCTTAATATGCTTATATGAGTTATGATGCATGTTTTGGTTAATCGGAGTATACGGGGTTGGTTTAGGGGCTGCGGGGAGTTACGGTGCGAATTTCAAAAATTTAAAAAAATAAGATATTTTGAAGACTTATAAATATCTGGAGTTAGATATTTTTAAAAGATATATTTAAAATTTAACTCCTAAATTTTCTCTAAACTCTCTCTGCCTTCTCTCTAACTTCTCGGAGGCCCGGGGCTTGATTTTTGATAAACCAACTGCTGATCTTTTGTATCAGCAACGTGGTCCACGCATCCATCTGGACAGAATTCGATTCCGATTAAGCTCGGATTTGCACGTGGATCGAGGCGTTGGGTTTTTGACCCAACGAGATAGGATCTCAGATTCTACTGCTATATAAGGGTTGTATATGTAATCTTATACTGTTTCACCGTTTAAAAACATATGAAATGTGATTTTATGTTTTAGATCTGGTTTTTGATTTAAAACTATTTTTCGGCATTTTCGGTGGATAAAAATGTGATTTGATAGTTTCTTTTCGAGCTGATGGCGTAAGGCTTGGGCATGTTGATGTTCGAGGGTGTTTGATGAGTGTTTTGGGGTTTGATTTGATGTTTGGAGGCGAAATCGTAGCTCCAAAATAGTTTTTGGGTTGATTCAGTCGACTAGGGCCTTGAGTCAGTTGACTGGATCATGCTTTGGTGAGTTCAGTCGACTGGACGTGTGAAGTCAGTCGACTGAAATTCCTTCTGGTTTGGTTCCTCTTTTCCAGTGAGCTTTTCAGTCGACTGGGGCTTGGGTTAGTCGACTGAACCCCTGTGTGAGTGTTTGGTGTTGGTTTTGATGGTTCGGGTGGTTTGTTTGGGCAAATGATGGTTTACAAAAGGAGTTTTTATGAAAACTTTTGGGAGAAACGTGTTTATTGGAGGTTTGGAGCTAACCCTAGTGGTTGAGGCTAGCTTTCTAAAACGTTTACATGAAAATATGTTTTTACATCCTTTGCTTTGATCTCTTTGGCTTCATGGATTAAATCTCTTGCTTATACATGCGTTGTATAACTGCTTTTAGGAAAAACATTTTAAAAATATTTTGTTTTGATCTCCTGGTGAGGGATGGATCTATGTACATGTATAATGTACC
>JAOTRH010130982.1:0-14277 GCA_034768845.1 Heliamphora exappendiculata | reverse complement strand
CAGATTTACAGCAATCATATCTAAACTAAAATGGAAACTAAAATATACAGCCAAATCTACAGCTGATCTGATTGACAAAAAGGAAAGCCCACTATGCGGGTTGGGACAAGGTTTGCTCAAGTAAGAGAAGTGGAGGTATGGGCATTGCTTCTCTAGACACTAAGAATAAAGCTCTTCCAGCCAAATGGTGGTGAAGATTTTTCAGTGAAAAGGAGTCCCAGTGGGCTGTAACACTGAGCTAGAAGTATAAAGGTAACATTGAAAGATGGTACCCAAGTGTTGTGAACAAAGCCAAAGTCTCAACAATACAGAGGAATGCTATTTTCATTGGGGATGTTGATAGTCCAACAAGCAAGTTACTGAGGAACAACCTACTTTTGAAAGTGGGAAATGGAAGGAGCTTCAAGTTCTGAGGTGATGAATGGTGGGAGGGGAAGTCTCTTAAGGATCTCAGTCCAAGACTCTATGGGTTAGCTACCAATAAGGAGGAATCAGTGGCTACTATGACAGGACTGATCTCAAAAGGGGTGAGTCAATCCGGGGCAGAGCCTCTCCTTTTGAGGAGGAAACTGTTTGAATGGAAAAAATGCGAATGGAATGAAATCAAATAAAAGTTAGCAAGGATGAACTTGAGTCAACACAGAAAGGACAAGATGATTTGGAAGGAAACTAAAGACTGCCTCTTCTCAGTTAAATCTTTTTGCAGCCTGTTAAAAAATATAAAAGATCTAAAGGAAGATGAGTTGCACAAAGTATGGAAAAACTTTATACACCCCAAATGTCAAGTTTTTGTGTGGCAAGCTTTGCTAAAAAGGATTCTTACCAGAGGTTTACTTATCAGGTGGCATATCTTACCAGAGGTTTACTTATATTTGTTGTGTTATAATCTCTTTTGTGTGATTGAATCAAGTTTTACATATATAACCTAGAAAGTTAAGAAATGAAAATAATATATATACATAAAATGATGATAATAAATACATAATATTGACCGGAAACAAGTGTCCAATGAGAATATTATTGGACAAATCCCACACACTTGGAAAGGGATAGTTTATTTAGTTTGAAAGGTCCGTGTTATATATAGGTCACTATTAAACGAAGTTTTACGTAGAGATTCAATATGATAGTAGCATATGAGTGAAATTGTCAAAACTAACTCCCATATCGTTGTTTTCTTATTTTTTTTCTAGACATTTAATTTTGATTATTTTACATTTTACAAATTGCAGGTGGAAAACTTAGTAAAGGAGTTAGCGAGGAAGCGATTGCATACTATAACGATCTCATAAATGAAGTCATAAAGAATGGTTACAATTCAATTTCACTTTCTTGCTAACGATTAATTAGCATGCATACATGGCGTTTAAATATATATGTTGCTCAACTCAAAATGTGGGTATTTTAATACTTGCAGGTCTAGAACCCTATGTGACTCTCTTCCACTTTGATCTTCCCCAAGCCTTAGAAGATGAGTATGGTGGTTTCATAAGTAGGAAAATTGTGTAAGTGATATAATTTTAAACGCAAGCTCAATCTTATTACAAGGGATGAACTAAATAGAGGAAGGGGGAGAGAGATATTAAATTATATGTTAATTCAAAAATTTACTGCTTTGGTTTTAGGCTCAGTAAATAGAAAAAGAGTAGTGGTTAATAGATATGAAAAAAGAGAAATCAAAGATTTTGAAAAATAATTTGTATTTGCACCTCTTTTTAATCTATACTATTTTACAAAGGAAGAACATATGAATTCTTATTTTGCCCAAAGTTTATGTTAAACTTCCTTCTAAAATTATATGATACAATTTAAAAGTCAATTCACTCCACTACTCAAAATTTTTTTTTTTCTTAACTATTACGTCTCTATTTCAATCCATTTACATTTCTAATAATATAATCCATGTTATTAATTGTCGAACTTTGTTTACAAGTATGAAACCATGTAACTTCAATAAATATGAATTTAAAACATATAGAGTAAACAAGAGATTGTTGAACGTAGAAACACAATAATATTGTATATTAAGTTGATTTTGTTTTGCATTTTTTGATGAGTCCTGGGGTATATGACGCTAGTTATAAACTTCACAAGATAACCTACTTTTCTTTATGAAGGCCATTTCCTAATTGAAGTTACTCTATTTTTTATGACAAAAAACTCCTACTACAAAAACATCATACAAGGTATAAAATTAAAGCACTTTATAAGGTGTAAGGAACTACTAGTTAAGAAATCTTGGATTCACTTTGCAGGAGTGATTTTTGCGACTTTGCTGACCTTTGTTTCAAGACATTTGGAGATCGGGTGAAGCATTGGATCACACTGAACGAGCCATGGAGCTTTTGCACTGGTGGGTATGTATCTGGAACTTCGGCACCGGGTCGATGCTCTTCTTGACTACAACTCAATTGTACGGGTGGGGATTCAGGACCGAGCCTTATATTGTAGCACACAACCAACTCCTTGCTCATGGAGCTGTGGTAAAACTATACAGTAGAAAATATCAGGTCTCACTTCAGAAGCCTACAGTTCTATATATTTGATCATTTACTCAAATCATTATGAAACATATCATGAAGTTAAGCTGTTTTAGTTTATTCCACCAAATAATTGTAGACTTTATTTATTACTACTCTTAGTTTTCCTATATTTTCGCATGCAGAAGTTACAAAAGGGTGAAATTGGAATCACACTCGTATCAACTTGGATAAAGCCTCTAACCACTAGACCACGTGACATTGCAGCTAGACAGCGAGCTCTTGACTTCATGTTTGGATGGTGAGGGTTGAAGTTTATTTTCATTAAAAAAATGTTGTGTAATCTATGTTATATTGATTCTTTTAAATTTATAAACTACCATTGTCAGGCACTTAATGTTTAAGTAATGGTACGAAATGTGTGTTTGTCATGTTTTGTCGTAATTTACCTCTCAATGCTTTTTTGAAAGGCGAGCTAAATTAATCATTTTTCTCGGTATTTATTAAAACCCCCCCACGTATATATTAAATTTAGTTAGCCTAACATCATTTGATGAAATATGCAGGTTCATGAATCCAATAACAACCGGTCATTATCCGCGTAGCATGCAACGACTTGTAGGATCTCGACTTCCCAAATTCTCAGAAAAATAATCAAAGATGCTGAATGAATCATTTGATTTTTTGGGATTAAACTACAATACTTCTCAATATGCAGCAGATGCACACTATACTAATCTTTTGGGTCCAAGCTATTCCACAGACTCTCAAGTTAATCTCACATGTAAGTTCAAAGTCAAGTACTTGTAACCTGCATAAATAGTCTCGGCGGTCAAGGGACTGAATTTGAGAACTTTACTATGGTATAATTCTCGAATGTCTTATGTTTGTTTCCCGTGTGTTGTAAAATACTCAAACTTAACCAATACATAACATCTAATGATTGTGTGTATTATATTCAATGTTTATTAATTTACTAGGCTTCATATTTTACCGCTCGTTTCTCTTTTAATACTTGTTGGGTGATAATTATTAAACTATAAGATATTGTGATTATTTTTTGAACTGAACAATAAACGATATCTTTGTGTGTTAGATGTGAAGAATGGAGTCCCTATTGGTGAAGTGGTATGGTGCTATAATCCCTCACTATTGCACTTTTTGTTAAGTTGAAAACAATTGCTAGTTCATTTGAAAGTTTTGTTACTTAATATTTTTAAATGATGCCACAGCCTGGTTCAAATTGGCTTCATGTGTATCCAAAGGGGATTAAAGATCTTCTCCTCTACATAAAGAACAACTATAGCAACACTCGTATTGCCATCACCGAGAATGGTAAGTAATTAAGTACACTCATTTTTTAAAAAAATAATTAAGTGAAAAATAATTAATATATATATATTATCAAACAGTTGTGTTATATGTGCACAGATACAGATGACCGACCAAATATAGATATAAGATAAAGATTAAGACTCTAAGTACGTATTAAGAGTTTATGGTCAATAAACTCTTAGTATTCAAAATCTTAATTTTTATTTTACATTTATATTTGGTCGGTCATTGGTAATATGTACACAACGCGCATATCTTTTTTTATTGTCAAAAATTTCCACTTGGCTTCTCGAAACATAACCGTAATTTTTGTTAAAAAAATATTCTTATAATAGTTAAATTTTAAAATTTTAAAAATTATGGGAGTAGTTACATAACAACCCACTATTTTTCCCTCTTTCTTATTCTTTTTTTTATTTTTAAATCTCATTATTCGTAAACTCTTATAATCCATAATTAGCACATTTATTGTTATGATTTATTATGTAATAGTTTTTTTACTTGGGCTCTTTTTTAGTATATTTATACAATATTAATATTAGAAACGCTTCGCGCGATCACAAATCACAGGAAGCTAGATCATTTAAGTTTAAATTATTAATTTGTCCTTTTGTACAGCATTGATTGCATTTTAAGTTTGATTGCTCTTGTTTTTTGTAATACACAGGGAAGGCGTTAGAGTGGAAGGTTTCTTTGCCTGGTCTCTTATAGACAATTTTGAGTGGGCGTCAGGCTATACCTCTCGTTTCGGCATCACCTACATTAACTTCACAACGCTCGTGAGGATTCCAAAGCGCTCTGCCTATTGGCTCAGGAATTTTCTAAAACTCCATACTTAATTGATGAAGAAGAAGAAGAAGAAGAAGAAGACGACGACGACAAAATGGGGATACCTAGGTTCACTACTACTGTATCACTACAAGGCATTTTAATAATAAGGCTTGTTTGATTTTATTTTGTTAGGTATATATTTTGTATTTTGTGGACTCTTTATATTTTATTTACAAGTATTTGGATTAGGTTTTAGTCATCAATTTATATGAAATTTGTTACAATTTGAACATTAATTTCCAAACGCGAATAGAAGCAAAATTATGCACAAAAAGTAGAAAATAATCGACACTAAAGATTTACGTGATTCGGCCCACACCGACTTATGTTCACGAGCGAGAAAGAAAATATTTTATTACGTCAAATGTGAAAGAGTACAGCGCCTGTCTCCCTTCTCTCTACTAGTTAGCCTTACAATTTTTTGTGAATTCTCTTGAACCCTAAGGTTCCACTAGTACTTTAATTATAGGCACACACGTGAAAATTTTAAAACCCACGAACTCATATTATTATAACCCTATACATAATGAATTTCTAGTGGGCTTCTAATTCCACCCTAACCCAATTATATATAAACCAAAAATTATATAATTAATATAGGATCGGTAGAATACAAGACACCTACACCAATAATCTACACATTGGCTCAAATTCTACAAAGCAATATGAAGACAATCAATGTCGCTATCGATTCTATCGTCATTGTTATCTAATTGCCACACCTAAACAATATGGCCCGCACCTCTACACCAATGTGCTCACACCCTAACCCGGGTACCTCACAGAGCTCACTACTTTGTAGAATAACGTGGCTCCATCTCTCTCCCTTTGTGCACACAACTAGAGAGATCACCGCCACTAACCAAATCAAAAGTAAAGGAGACTCGCTTTCTGTCGAGGTGTACACATATTCGTCACATTTGTCGTATTAATCTCGTTGCTTAGAGCTTTCCTGTGAACATCTAACAACTATTACTCTCATATTTTGCCGACATCCTGCACACCATCTGCTTTGCTCATCTGCACACTTGTACTATCTCGTCGTTTTCGTGTGTCCCTACACCTATTTAGTGTGCTTGTCTATAACTGTTGTTCACCCTGACACCCTTACACGTTGTCTATGTATGTCGTCTACATATACTACTCATCTGATGTCTTGTAATAGCTCCACCTATCATAACATTCTCTACAAGCCTGTATAGGTTATTAATCATCTATCCCTGCAGTACATCCTTATTTTCCTTTAAAAACCCAAAGAAATTAAATTCTTTGTTAGTTCGGCACATGTCTAACTCCAATCAAGATCAAAACAGCCTGATCGAGCCTGCAAAACTGCATTGTCCCTATACCGACAACTTTGCTCACTACATTGTTAACCATTCTGACAGTATTCCCATTGCATGACTGATACGTATCAAAATAATCTCTAACTGCACACATGCGGAGCAAACATCCAGAATCTACTATCCAATCTGATTTTTTTGTACCTGAAGTACCTGTGAACACTTCTGATTCTTCATAATCGGAGCTCTCTGTAATCGCTATCTTTGATGATTGTTCTTTTCCATAACCGCTTTGTACTTTAGACAATTCTTCTTAATATGACTTTTCTTGTCACAATAGTAGTACTTCAGTTTGTAACCTCTTGACTTAGAACAATCTTTCTTCTTAGACCCCTTTTACCTCACTGTCGTCCTGCCTTTGACTTTCTTACTACCTGATGCAACTATGATGCCCTCTCTATATGATATGTCACTCTCCTTTTTCTTCAACATCTCATAAGATATGATATCAGCAATAGCCTCATCTAATCCAATGGTATCTTTTCTAAACATCAATGTAATTTTTAGATGCTCGTATGATGAAGGTAAAAAAACTAACATGAGAATTGCTTTATCCTCGTTCTCAATTTTTGTGCCGATAGAATTTAATTCCATTAGTATCCAATTGAACTCGTTCAAATGTTACATAAAATTCACTTCATCTGTCATCTGAACTGCATAAAACCATTTCTTTAAAGACAACAAAGTTGTCAATGTCTTGGACTTGAACCTGCTATTCGACTTAGCCCAGAGTTCTGTCAGATCGCTTTCGTTGATGACTTCTCGAAGAGTGTTATTACCGAGATACAACTAAATTATACTGTTCGCCAAGTCCCACATCTCTTCCTATTCTACAACCTTCATCATTTTTGATTTTCCTAACTTCTTCTTGAGAACCTTGATCAATGATCAGTCTTTCATGCGTCACTATATTCTTCACCTTTTGCTTCTATAAGGTGAAATCGTTGTAACTGTTAAAAAGTTCAATCACAAAATTTGAACTTTTTAATGCCATTAACTTTGTGTCTGACAATCCCCCACAATCTGAACATGTTGCAATACCAAATATGTGTAATCATTATCCCACGCTGTCCAAATCAACTCTAATTGTACCCGATCGCTCTTGATTGTACCCAATCACACCTAATCAATTCCAATCTATACCGATTTGTCCAATCCAATTAAACGGTGTAAAAACAGAAAAATCTAACCGTGCCAATGAATCTGCAACGTTGAAAAATCTTAAAAGACACATTTTTCTTAAATTATTGTGCTATATATACAATTCAATATAATAAAATAATTATACACCGTCGATTCCAAAAGTTTTGTTGCTAACAAAATAAATACCCTTGAATCAAAAGTTTCAAACCCAATTATGGGAACCAGTGATTCCAAAAGTCCCAAACCCAATTATGGGAACCAGTGATACGTTTTCTAATGAATATCACTATATTTATTTTCGTCCAAAAAATTAATTATACCCAAACCAACTGTTCTATTTAAGAAAACCTACTGCTCCGTTCTAGGGAAAAGAAAAAACCTTTGCTATCTGAAAAACAACGCCGCCGCCGTATAAACAAAAAAACCAAGGTGGGTATGTTAATCAACAATATCAGCATAGTGCAAATAAATTTTGCTACATTGAGACTGTTAATAGTGCGCCAGCTTCTCAAATCCCAAATTCTTCAACTCCTTTTTTTGTGCAAATTAAATAATTTTTTATTATACGATACGAAATTAAAAATTATACCTTACTCCAATTACCCACCACAGTTTCGAATTGTTCACCATCAGCTCTAATACTTCTTATTGGGATTTGAGCATCAATCTCTAAACACGAACGGAAGCCAAAATCAAGCATAAAAAGTAAAAAATAATCAATATCGAGGATTTATGTGGTTCGGCCCATACCGGCCTACATCCACGAGTGAGAAAAAATATTTCACTATAAAATTTAATACATGTAGGGTTTTATAATTATATGGGGGTTAGCGTTTTAGGGGTTTGCCTATAAATAAAATTCTATAATTTAATTTACTTGTTGTGTGAAGAGTTGAACCAAATGGATAGAGATGTAATGAAAGAAACAAAAATACTGAGGCCGACACTAGGATAACCCTTGAGTGGGAAAACAAAATTTACTTCAAGGGTCTAGTTGTGGGTGTTGAATTTTGAGGTATTTAATAGTCTCGTAATTATACATTCTCTAGTTATAGTGTATTATTTCTCTCACTCGTAGACGTAGACAGATTGTGACGGACCACGTAAATTTTTGTGTAATTTTTTTTTAGTGTGTGCATAGTTGTGCTTCCATTTATGTTTAGGAATTAGTATTCAAATTTCAACAAGTGGTATCAGAGTCGGGGGTAGATGATTCAAAACCGCAGTAGGTGAAGAAAGTAAGATATTGTTTTGATTTTAGTTCAATTAAATCAAAGAATATTTTTTTTCACGAAAAGAGAAAGCAAAAAAAGGGGCGGTGATTTTATAGCTGCGTTGTTGGAAGCTTCAATGAAATAGGAGCCGCTAAAGCATCAATGAAGGAGCCGCTAGTGTGATATTCTGGTATCTCACATCGGAAAGGGAGAGAGAATTCATGAGCTATAAAGAAAAAATCTTGAACCCTTACATTCAACAAGACCTTTTTTCAGGTAGTTGAAACCTTAACAGAACTCCACGCTTAAGCGTGCTTAAGCGGGAGTAATGCAAAGATGGGTGACCCCCTGGGAAGAAAAAAATTGCGAGGGTTTTGTCTAAAGCGAAAAATATCTTTGTCATGTGAAGGGTCGGAGTGTTATAGATGGTATCAGAGCTGACTCTCCTCACCTCTGAGTGTGGGCCTCTGCTGTCTCGCGTGACACGTGAGCGGGCTACTAAATGGGCGGATCGATAAGGACTAGCAGGCTACCGAAGCTGGCATGCTACTGCACGGGGATGTGCAGCCCTAAAAGGGGTAGATTGTGATATTCTGGTATTCCACATCGAAAAGGGAGAGGGAGTTTCTAGGCTATAAAAGAAAAATCTTGGACCCTTTCATTCAACGAGGACTTTTTTCAGGTAGTAGAAACCTTAGCAGATCTTCGCAGTTAAGCGTACTTAAGCGGGAGCAATGCAAGGATGGGTGACCCTTGGAAAGAACAAAATCGTAAGGATTTTGCCCAAAGCGGACAATATCGTTGTCATGTAAAGGGTCGGGATGTTACAGCTAGAGCATCAATGAAGCAGCCAACCATGAAGCATGAAGGGTTTTCTAAATCAAGGAGAGGATTTGGAATCCAATAAGGGGTGTAATTGGGTTTGATTTAGGCACGATCGACAGCTCATGATTTTTCTATTAGATTGGCGCATGTATAACAGAAAACTTTAAGACGAAGGTATTTTCTAAAGTTTTTTAATGTTGCAGATTCATCAATACTGTCATAATTTTCAGACTAAATGATTAAATGAGATTGAACAGATTAGAATTATAATTGTACTTTTGACCTTATCTCAAAATAATTTTGAACTCCATAATATTAAATATTTATTTCTCTCTCCACGTTAAGATTACAGATATTCATTGATTAAATTAAATTATTAACAATTTTATTTAATTGACCACTTATAATTTTTTGGGATTTTTCACTTAACTTGTTGATACGTCGGATACAAAATTTATTTGCAAGATTTGACATAATTAAAACTTATGAACTTCTTTTAAGGAGTATCATCAATCCATTTATCAGGACGTAAATTTCGTTAGTAATTAATATTCATCATACATATAATGTCATTATCTAATTCAACGAGCTTATTGACATATAAAATATCTCACTCTTTTATGAATTAAAATAATGAACACTAAATATATGTGCTTATTATTTTAAAAATAGGAGCATAAGTACTAATAATAATAATAATGGGATATTTAACTATTTCATAAATAATTATCCCAATAGGATCCTATGTAATACACATAAAGTGTACTAGTACAGTGAGTTGTAACTATATCATTCCCCATAATCAAGACAAACTTATTAAAATATTGTGCTACAATCCTACCGATATTGTTTCCAATTCTATTTAATACTGTGAATGAAAAGTTTATATTTTATAAAAATCGATAATATAATTTTCTGTGTATAAATCGAGCTCTGCACACTAGATCTTCTACTATATAGAATAAAAAACATACAAGCATAATGTTAAATAAATAATGCAGTGCAAATATTACTCATACAAACTCATATTAAAATGAGATAATAAATTTTATTAATGAATAAAATAAATACCAAAATCTATTGCACAAAAATATGATTTTTAATACATATCCTAACAGTACATCCATAGGTGAATGTGCAGATCTCTTGTCCCATCAAACTTCTCAATGTTTTCCATTTTAAATTTCTCTGGCAACTTTATCTCGGGAAATAAGCACAGGCCACTGATGTCCAACATGTATTCCTTGACTCTTTTATTTTTCTCAGTGCTTTTTTCTATTTTCTCAACTTTATCGACCAAAGTTGATTCTCGAATATGTGTTGAGTTATCTTCTACCACCATCGCCGACTGATTAACGTACGGGGTGCAGTAGCTTGAGGACCCTCAGGCATCAGGTTCTCATTTCACATGTGTTCCCGTGTCCTATCAGCATGATTGTCGTTCTGTAGCTCGTTCAACCCTGGCAACCGGGCCTATATCACCTGTATCTAAGTTTGACACTGTGTATGGACCTAAGTCTAATGGTCCACAGCTCTTTATATATCTAAGGTGGCCCTATTAGGGTGGCCAAATTCACTTTGTTCTTTGCCATTTTTTACTTTGACTTGTCTCGAACAGTCTTGTAAAGTCTGCCACTTGGTGACTGGGCCCAAATGCGTATAGGTTTCGTCCAACCTAACTCAATGATCAACCACAAAACCCAACCTAACAAAAAAGAAAGAAACCTTCAAAGCATCCCCTTGATACCATTCTCTTGACCACGATTCTGAAGAAAAATTAGAAACACTCCCAAACTAAGCAAAGCGATTCCTTGACTGGGATTCCAGAGAAAAAATGGTCAAGCCCTAGGAGAAAAGCTAAATTATGCGCAAATGGCACCTCAACGAGGATTCCAAAGAAAAATCAGCAAAACTCTAGGAGAAAAACTAAATTATGCACAAAAGGCACCTTAATCGGGACTCTAAAGAAAAACCAGCAGAGCTCCGAGAGAAAAACAAAACTAAGCACAAAATGGTATCGTCTTTAATTAGTCAAAACATTGAAAATAGAAAAGCACATAATCCTACAAGATTTGATCCTAAAGGAAAAGTTCTAAACAGCTATATGTAAAAAAGGCCAGTAGGTCAACTTAAGAAATCTTTCGAATAGAGTTAAGAATATACCTTTCGTGCCAAGTAGAGATGTAATGCAATAGCCAAAAAGTATACAATAACCATTTTTCCACGTTCGAATGAGCATGTAGTCCGAAGACTTGTTTGCTTCCCTAATATAACCCCAATACGATAAACATATTGAGGAATCAGGTAAGCCAAGTGGTGGGCTGAAGGAACAATGAAAATAGTACCTATTGTGACGGTTTATTGCTACCGCCAAAAGTCTTTTTGAGACGGCATATATACTTCATGTCAAAAATAGTATCTTTTAAGACAGCTCACTTTATGTCATAAATATTACCTTTTGAGGCAGTATTGTTCTCGACGCAAAAGAATTTTTTGAGATGGAAGAGTACTAACGCTAAAAATACCATTTATGATGGTATTAGTTTTCGATGGAAAAAGTCCCATTTGTAATGATTTTTTGCTACATTATGTAAATGCTGTCTAAAACAGATGATTTTGCCTACTCAAATGTTTTGAGGCAATAGGGTCAGATGCAAATACTTTTTTGAGAACCCACTAATTACTATCCTTATTTGCCAACACAAATACTATTTACGGGAGAAATTTAACCATTTGATACAGCATTCTCCCGACGCAAAAATCTATTTTTTAGTAGTGACTTTAGATTTGATATGAACTTCATCAAAACTTCGAGAACCACTTTCAATCCACCAGCACACTCAAGCTCACACCGATTATATTTTGTCATACAAAAATAATCAATCCTATAACATATTTAATGCGTGAAGTAAATTCAATAAAAATTCTATCCAGTCGATATGTTGTTTGGAGAAAAAATTTATCACATCATTTCATAAACTATCTTTAATTTGGTATAAGTTTATAAAGTATTTATGGTGTTTATTGTATAACATTGTATTCTATGCTACTGCAATGTCATCGATCGTATAAATTACATTAACCAAATTATCCTATAACAAAATTATTGTAAGCACTAAATATGTGGGTTCATATCTATATAAATGGAGATTGATCAACTTTTATTTGTTTTTTTATTTAAAATAACTGTAATCAAATAAATCAATTCATCCGATAAGCTCTAAAAACAACTCTTTATTTTAGCGTTTCAAAATGTTGTTACACTCGCACTGAAACATTAACTCTCTCCTCCTCAAATTGAGATGCTATTCGGAACTCCTCTCGCCGTCACTCCAGGCTCCGAGAACGGCTTCAGAAGCTCGTACGGCACCACCCCAGCTCCAGTCCTGTTCTTCAAGTTCGGATCGCAATTCCGGCCGTCGATAATACCTTCGAGCTCCTTCAGCGTCCCGTTGAACCGCTCGAACGCCGCCTTTATGCTCGGATCCTCCGCCCACGCCCCCTCTATCTCCGCCCCGAGATACTCTTCGTCCGGTGAGTGATTCGACAGCACGTCCAGAACCGCCATGACTCTCGTCGCCTGAATCTGAGACGGGAAGCATTGCAGGAGAACAACCTCGGGCTTCTTGATGAACAACTCCCATTCCTTGTCGGACGGATCTTCCGTCGGCATCTTGGTTCTGGCGATCGTCGGCCGGCTCGGGAAATAACCAGCGTAGGCGTATTGGCCGAAGTTGACGGCGGAGTGGTGTCCGGAAGTTACCCATATCATGGTTGTGAGGATTCCGATCAGGTCCTCCGGAGTTTTCAGGGACGGCCACCACGGCTCGTCCTTTTTGTCGGCGTGACCGACTTCTCGGATCTCCGTCCACCACGCTTGAAGCTCGTCGTCGGACTCGACGAGGGTTGGATCTGGGTAGAAGTAGTTAACGTAGTCTGTGACCCATTGTTTAATGGCGTCCCAGAGGGCCAAACCATCGTTAGCGAAAGGGTAGTCTTCAATGGTGAGCTTCACGCCGTGGGGAGCCGTTGGATCTTCCACAGCCATTCCCCTGCCAATCAGCAGTTTTCAATTTTAGAAGAACATAAAAGATATATAAGATACCTAAAACAAAAATGCTACTTACATGAAAACAAAAAGGACGAGCCGTGGAACCCCAAATACTTAAGTGAATGATCCATTCGTTTTAAGTTGTGGATAGATTTTGAATTTTTTTTTCTAGAGCTGTAGTATTATTATTAGGGGTATAAAAATAGTTTGAAATTTAACAGAGACTCGAAATTCGTCACTATAGAAGCTCGGTTTGATCTTTTGTCAGGCCCAAGTTAGTTCGGCCCGCTACTGTTCATGGACCAGATTTATGCCATTCGTTAAAGCCCAACGGGCCGGGCCGGGCCGGGCCGATTCCAGCCCGTCCTAAAAGAGCTCAAGACCCGTCCAAATGAAACCCGTCACAAAGCCCGAGTCGAGATAACCGTTGGGCCCGACCCGGCCCCGCACTCTCCCCCTCCAATGGTAAGTTTTTTGGATGAACGACCGAGATTAGATTTTTTAAAAATTTGACGGTTGAAATTATTTGACCGTTGGGCCCGACCCGGCAAGGCCAACGGCTAGTTTTTTTTTTTTTTTTTTTTTAACACAATGTTTTCTCTATAAATAGGGAGCTCCCTTTCATGTTTTTCTCATCCAAACAACTCCCTTATCTCTACTCTCTTCTTTTTAATTTTTCTCTCTAATTACTCGATGATATTCGGATTCGGACCGAACCGTTCGGTGCAATTGTTGGCGAATCAAGTAGTAAAGATCAAGAATCGAGATCAAGATCAAAGTACAAATGACGGAGAACACTATTAAAGATCGGAGTTTTTTAATTCGGTTTGTTTTATTTTTTGTAATTTAATTTTTTTTTGCATTTTTACTCAATTTTTTTAAATTCTAGTTTCTATTCTCTAAAAAATTAATTTTTTTTTGCAATTTATATTCTAATCTCTAAAAAAATTAATTTATTTGTTGTAATATTTAATTAAATTTTGAATATATTTTTTTTAAAAATTCATTTATTTTTAAATTCTAATCTCTATTCTTTAAAAAATTATTTTTTTTTG